>CM050322.1:57795691-57982649 GCA_027475135.1 Bactrocera correcta
TTTATTTGTTACATTCACTTGCAATGCACAATGACCATAAATTAGGGAATTATTGAATCGTAATCAATCAGCAAGATCGTCACGATGTCACAGCACAACTTTTCAAACAACAGCTATGATGTTTGATGGACTTTATTTGGAAGCTGAGTATGTATATATGTTGCTGTTAGATGCAAGATTTATTATTTTGAGGTTCAAAAAAGATATTCTTGAGATGGTGGATGGTGGTTACACCAGGTCAAATTGATGAAATTGAAATGATGGTGATGTCCACAACAATCGCATTTCGGTGTGTGTGTCTGACAATAAATGCACGAAACACTACTCACGTACTTTTCTTTCAGAAACGCAAACTGGAAATGATAGATATCTGTATCGGTCTCGCTCACCAGACGACAATGGCAGAACATTTAGCATTTAATTAAAAGCTGTGAATAACGAAGTTGACAACACATGGATTGTACCATATTCGCCATTATTGTCTAATTCACATTCAAGCTCATATCAATGTTAAGTATTGCAGTTTGCGAAATCGATCAAGTAAGTTTGTAAGTACGTCACCAAAAGACGTAGCAGCCAATAACCGCTACGGCCGTGAACGAGATGAGATCAGCAACTAGCAAATAAGTCGATGAGTGAAGTGCAATGAAGCTTGTTATGATGTATTTACCTTTGCGATTCATGAACATTTTTCGACTGTTCTGCATCCCGCAGTTCATTTGGAGAATGGCCAAAGAGCGTATTTTAACCCTTAGAATACATTACATCCAGTGGAAACACCGCCAGCAACAAAATTAACATTGATGAATTTTTTCTCAACTTTCGTCAGTGATTCATTTGCGAGAACATTGCTCGATTCGGAAATTACGTGATATTATACATGGAATGCATCGTCGAAGAAATAGCTACGCAAAAAGCAAGGCCAACCAGTAGATTGACATCCAGGTGGAAGGAAGAATTTAGACAATCCACCCGAAAAACGCCGATTGCTTCCACCTTCGGTTTCTATTGATAAATGTACGCGGTTCAATTTCAATTGAGTTATTGCGTATTGCGAATGGTGTTACAACTTTTTGAGAAGCATGCCATCAGTTACAATTGATGGACGATCGTCATGATCATTTCGACACATCAGCCTTCAAATTGGCGTCAATTATGGGATACAAATAAAAATGACATTGTCGAGGACACTTTAAATCGTTTTCGATAAGAATTGGAAATAGGAAAATTCCGACTAATACTTCCAGGCGTTTGATACCAATTCTACGTGCCTTTTTTCAATTTTAGCAGCCAAAAATAACGATGCTAATGACTTAAACTGGAAGATTCTATGTCAAATTCCGAGAGCTTTGCGCTCATATAAAATGATCGTCTTGACAATAAATACGAAGCCGTTAATTATACAGTAAAATTTCTAACTTCTTTGGGGAGGCTTGGTATGTAGCCGCATCATTTGCGTCTCAAAGTTGGATCTGTCATTATCATGTTATCCAATCTTCGTGCGCCGAAACTGTGTAATGAAACCCGATTGATTGTAACGCAGCTATTGAGTACAAGGGGCAGACCGCTTGATTTTAGGAATTCCTTTGAGTTCCAACGATTTGCCATTTCAGTTCAAACCTATTCAGTTTCCACGGAAAATTGCATTTGAAATGACAATTAACAGGACACAATGATAGTGTTTAGATGTTTTTCACACAGCCAGCTATATATGGCGCGTTCTCAAGTTGGAAAACCATCCTCTCTGTACATTTACACACCGAAACGAACTACTCTACATTGAAAAAATGTGGATAAATCAAAAATAAATGATTTTTAACACAATAATAATTAAATTTTCTATTCATTTTAAAACACATAATTTCACGCAGGACAATGCCTGCCGGGTCAGCTAGTATCTAATATATATATATAATATAAAAGAAAAATCTAATTTTATATAATTAATTATTAAATTAGATTAAATATTTTATTTATATATGTTTATATATATAAACATATGTACATTATATAAACATATGTAAAAAATCATATATTTATAACAATGTTAAAAAGAATCTTCATTTTTTATATAATAATAAAAAGAAAAATTTTTGAAGGAACAATATGATTGTTATTAAACAACTATTTTATAATACATACCCCAAAAGTAAAATGTATAGAAATTAAATATATATAGAAGATATAAATGGGTATATGTTATATTAAGTGTTTAAGAGAATCATTAAATGAAAATAAAAATATATTATAAACGCAAGATACTTTATTTTCTTCAATATTTATTATTTGAATGCAAAGTACAAGTGTTGTGATTCTTATTAAACAACTATTATAATATACAAAAAAAAAACGCATATGTTTATAGTGACACTACACGATATGGGTTGTGTATTATAAAATATGTTTAAGAGAATTATAACATCAAACTAAGAATTTGAACTCAAAATAATACTTTATTTACAAAAAGTATAGTTGAAAACAAAGTATAAGTGTTGTGATTCCATTATAATATACAAATAAAATCATATATATAACCGTACAACACGATTGTATGGTATATTATAATAAATATTTGAGATAATCATAACGCAAAACTAAGTACTTTTACGCAAAATACAAAATGGTGTAAATGTTGTAAATCTCATTTGACAAATATTTTAATATAACAAAAGTAATATAGAGGAGGAGAAATACAAATAAAAAAATATAGTTTACAAAGTTGTTATACAGGTAATATATTTTCATATGAGTATTAACTTTATAAAGTCATATAAATCCAAGAGAGTCAAAAAAGTAATTATTTTCATAAAATAATTAAGTGTAAAAGTCATACAAGTAAATAAATAATTTTATACAATTATTAAGTATATTAATTCTTATAAGTAAATAATTTTCATATAAGTATTAAGTTAATATAAGTACAGAAGTCATATAAATAAATATTTTTCATATAAGTATTAAATTTAAAAGTCATATAAATAATTAGTATAAAAGTCATACAGGTAAATAATTTTCATATAAGTATTAAGTTTATTTATTTATTTAAATGAGAACTAATTATTAATAATTAATACACAGAGATTAAGCACTGGCTACGAGGGCCTTCGGCTATCTATTGCAATAGTTATGTGTAATTAAAATTAAGTGTAAAATTAATACTTAGTTTTTACTTGCTTATAATATTTAAATGTTATTTATCTTACATATCCTAAGAAAATTGTTGATAGCATTGATGTTGTCAATATTTGGTGTTTTCAGTAGACGGGAGGGTTCCCTGTTTCCAAAGATGGTTTGCCTTTTTTGTGCTAGTGCAGTGCAGTCGTTTAGGATATGGTTAACTGAGTCGTTTGGATGATTGCAAAGTGTGCAGCTAGGTTTTTCCGTTTTGTTCAACAGATAATTGTGTGTTCTTAAAGTGTGACCTAATCTAAGGCGCACAAATATTTTTATGTATTGGCAGGAACAGTCGGATGGGTAGTTTGGCTTGACACCAGTGGGATTGTGTTCCTTGTATTGGTGTTGAAAGTTTATCCAGTCTCTAGAGTTTGACTCGTAAAGCTCTTTTTTTACTACGTTGAGAATATCTTTTGATGTGACGTGTGCGTACGAGAAAACTGGTTCTCTACTCGCCTTTTTGGCGCGATCGTCTGCAAGTTGGTTGCCTCTAATACCAGCGTATGTTTATGTTTTTGTGTTTGTATAAAATATCTTTTATATTCTTGATCAGTACTGAGTTATTGGTATCATTCAACAGAGCGGTAATTGTCGATTTGCTATCACTGCATATGATGTGTTTTTCTTTAGATTGTGCAATAAATAGCACCGCTTCGTATATCGCAGCCGCTTCAGCTGTAAGTATAGAGCAGTACGGTGGTAAAACACCGACGTTTATAATGACACCTTGGTCGTTTGTCACTGCAAACGAAGTGTGGGTGTCCGATTTTGATCCATCGGTGTAGATAATTTTCCACTCTGGTTTATAAGTGTTTACTGCGTCGTTAAATATCTGGTTATATTGTTCTGCGTTGGTGGTTGATTTTTGATACTTGAATAACGTACTTATTATGGATGATTTTAACGTCAGCCAGTGAGGATGAGTGTTCTCTTTTATTAATTGTGGTGTTGATATTATGTCAAGTTTTTTTATAATGTTTATACATTGTACGATCGTGGATAGTTTTTTGGTGGTACGATATGTTTTAATCGCATTAAATAAAAGGGAGTTTTTGCACTGGAGGAGCTTTGGTATGAGCATCATTGTATTCTGCTTTGTTCGAAGATGGATGCTGGGTAGACCTGCTTCAGTTAAGACCACTTTGGTTGGAGAAGTAGGGAATGCGCGAATGCTCCTTTTTACCGCTATATGATAAGGGATTTAGCACAGTGTCCATAGATTGCGAGTCCAAAGTCTATTTTTGACAACATCAATGCTTTTACAATATTTACGAGAGTTGAGATATGGATATGACAGTGTTTTGAAGAGAGAAATTTTATAATGTTTAGTCTATTAAGTAAACTTAATCTAACATATTTACAATGTTCCTTAAATGTTAGTTTTTTATCAAAAATAAAGCCAAGTATTCTTAAAGTTGTAGTGTGAGGAATTTGTGTGTTTTCGAGGGATAGGTTAGGGAAGGTGCATTTTCTTTTTCTGCAAACGTGAAATGTTGCGCTTTTGCTTGCAGAAACTTTTGTTCCTGACGTTTTAGACCATTCTGCTATTTCGGTTAGGATGTTGCTAAAAATGATTTTTACTTGGTTTAAATTTTTTAAAGCCGAAAAAATTAAAACATCGTCTGCGTAGATGATATGATCTACACATCAGTATGAGGTTATTAAGTTACTTAATTGGTTAAAGGCAATAATAAATCATGTTGTTGAAAGGGGAGATCCTTGGGGTATGCCATTATGTAGGGGGTATATGTTGGAGTTGTAGTTACTAACACTTACTGTAATCTTACGATTTTAAAGGAATGACTTTATGAAATTATACATTTTATCTCCAATGTCCCATTTTTTTAATTCTTGTAATACCGTATGAGCTCCAATTCTATCGAATGCTTTCTCAAAATCTAGACTGAGGACGGATAAGTGATTTTTGGTAGATATTGTTGTTGTAGCGTGGTGCTCAAAGTAAAGAAGTGGGTCAATGACGCCAAGACCACTTCGAAAACTAAACTGGTTGGGGCTTATCAGTCCTTTTTGTTTTAAATACCACATGAGTCTTTTTGATATAATTTTTTCTGAAGTCTGAAATTGAGGCACTCGATTTGTTGGGTTTAGGGATGGGAATAATTGTAGCTTTTTTCCATTCTTGAGGTACAATACCCTGCTTTAATATGTTATTGTATAGGATTATAAGTCTGATTTTTAAAGAGTATGGAAGATTTTTTAGGAGGGGGTAGGAAATTTTGTCTGATCCAGGGGTTTTTCCGGACATTTTGCTGATAGTAGAATCGAACTCTTCTAATGTAATGGGAGATTCTATAAATGTAGCTTCGAAACACGGGGATGGGTTGTGGTATGTTTGGGGAATGATTTGATTAGAAAGTGTAATAAAATTCGGGTGAAAGTTGAAATTTTTGGAGTTGTTTGACCATGTTTGTGCAAAATTTTCTGCAATATGCTGCGGATCGTAAATGGGACCTACGGGAGATTGAATAAAATCAATTTTATTTTGTTTATGTCCTCCTGAAAGAGATTTGATGTCATTCCATATTTTTTAGAGCTTGAAGTGGGTTTTATATTAGCTGTTAGTTTTCCAAGGGCTATGCGTTTAGCAGACTTTAGTTCTCTTCTGAAGTTAGAGTTTGCTTTTTTGTAACGTACTGTTTGAATTTAGACCAAAGAGCTTGTTTTGTATTTCTCAAGGCAGTTAATAGATTGGACCAATAGGGTAGTTTGGCGGAAAATTTTTTGTGCTAGTTTGGGGAATGGAGATATGTGCAGCGGATCGAATAATCCTTTTTATTTTTGATGCTTCTGCGTTTATGTTTTCTGATATTATTTCAGCACTTGTTGATGTGTTGATCAGGGAGCAATATTTTAACCAATCAGCTTTATCAGTAAGAAATTTTGATCTCGGCTTAATGATGTATTGCATCGGTCTAATGAGGGTAGTTATGATAGGAAAGTGGTCGCTATAGTGAAGGTCTTCTAGAGTATAAGAACAGAGTTTATGGGCTATGGAAGCTGAACAAAGAGCGATGTCTATATGAGTAAAAGTTATATGTCAGGAAAAGTGAGTTGGTGATCTATCATTAAGAACAAAAAAGTTTTTTGAGAGAATAACATCTTCTATTATTTGGCCTCTTCCATTTGAGAAGGTAAATCCCCATAGGGGGCTCCAAGCATTAAAATCTCCAATGATTATTGTGGGTGCAGGAACAGCGTTAATGACACCTATAAGTTCTCCTGCAGTAAACTTTTGATTCGGAGGGATGTGGCATGTGACTATGGAAAATTTGAAACCGATGTTAATTTCTATTGCAATGGCGGAAATGTTGGAAGAGACTGGGATACGTTTGTGTTTGATATGTTTTTTGACAAACAGGGTAATGCCTTGTTTAGCTGATTTGTTTTGTGGTAGATTATGGAAATAACCAATGTATTTGTGAGGAGTATATGCAGTTTTATTTGCTGGGAGGTGAGTTTCTTGTAATGCAATTACGTGTGGTGAGAATTCATTTATGAGTATATTTAAATCTGGATAATTGTTAAATAGACCTTTCAAATTCCACTGGAGAATTCCCATAGTCTATTTTGTGATGGGAGTTGTGTGGATAATGGGGCGGCGGGAGTGTTACTGAGTTGGGTGATCAAGTTTGAAATGAGTGAGGTTGTGGCGTTGTAATCAAAAGGTGTTACAGTTGAGTCTTCGACTGCACTTGTTGTTGGAAACGAGTGAGTTGAATTTATTTGATTTATAGTGGTTGTTACATTTTCTTCGTTGTTTGTGCTGATTATTTTAGAGTTGGAAGTTGTAGGTGAAGTAATAGAGGAGAGCGAGATTTGCTCTTTTGTTTGAGTGTTTTCTTGATTGTTTGTGGGAGTTATGTTTGTCGGGTTGTTAATAATGTTAGCGAATGAAGGAGATGAAGAATTGAAAACAGGTGTTTTTGCATCTCATAGGATTTGGATAGTATGGTCTTACCTTTGTTGTAAACCATGAAACATCAATTTTTTCCGGTAGGGAGTAGCGATCGAACGTTAGCAGGACTACACCACTTGGAGTTGGTTGGCTATTTATGTATTTCGGAAAATTATAAATTGATATGACACCCTGTTCTTTCAAGTTTTCGATTATTTCATTCTCTGGAATATCGTTTAGGCACGGAGCGTAAATAGTACCTTTGCATGAGTTTAGATTTTTGTGGAGCTCAATTTTTACACTGCATATCCCAACGAGTTGTTTTGTTGTAGTGAAATTTTTTTGCGATAGTGCTATTTTTAACTAGGAGTAGCAAGTTACCGTCCCCTAGTTGACTGATTTTTATTATTTCAGAGCTAATATGTTTCAGGGCTTTGTGAACGGCGAAGCAGGAAAATTTATTAAACGGCTTATTTGCATCACTTGAACTTACCACTATATATTTAGGACTGTCTTTAATTGTTGTTGGTAGAGTAGGAAATAATTCTTCATTTGATATAGGGTTTGCTATTTTCTTTTCTTTTTGGTTGAGGACTAGAAGATAATAGGGCGAACCTATTATTTTCTGGAGCGGTCCCCCAAGGGGACATGTTTTCACGATTTGATTTAATTAATAGGAGTCAGTAAATAAGAGCAGGTTTATTGAAAAATAAGGTGCGAAAAGGAATGCGAAAATGTAACTTACACTAGCGAAATTGATTAACACAACGAAATTACTGTTAGCACAACCGTATGCGTCGAGTGACAGTCGGAGACTGTATTAAGTTTATATAAGTCAAGAAGTCATATAAGTAAACAATTTTCATATAAGTATTAAGTTTAAAAGTCATATAAGTAAATAATTTTCATATAAGTATTAAGTTTAAAAGTCAAACAGGTAAATAATTATCATATAAGTATTATGTAAGTTTAAAAGCCGCATAAGTAATAAATTTTCATATAAGTATTAAGTGTAAAAGTCATGCAGGTAAATAATATTCATATAAGTATTAAGTTTATAAATTCATATAAATAATTAATTTTCATAAAAGTTTTAAGTGTAGAAGTCATACAGGTAAATAATTTTCATGTAAGTATTAAGCTTACAAAGTCATATAAGAATTAAAAGCATAAAGTCATACAAGTACTAAATTTTCATATAAGTAATAAATTTAAACCATAGAGAGCTCTGAAAATCATATAAATTACCCATGGATATTTGAGTTTGTAATTTTTAAATGGGTAAAAGTAAATTTTCCATACGATTTCGGGTTGGCGCGGTCAACGTGGCAAAAAACATTTGTAGTGAATGCTCGCAAATTTTCTCAAATTGTCCTGACTGAAATAGTACTTATATGAAAATTTTTTATTGGTGGAAAGTAGTTAATATGTATGTTATATCTCTCTATATTTCCAAATATTTTAATTGACTACGCTCTTTTACTGGTATGAAATTATTCATTTAGTACTTGTATGAAAATTATTTACCTGTATGACTTTAAGAACTTAGTACTTATATGAAAATTTTTATACTTGTATGACTTTAAAAATTAAGTATTTATATGAAATTTTTTTTATAAATATTTCAGTAAGTAATTTGTATACGTAAATTTGTGAATTTTTTTATTCCTGGTACCCCGCTGCAGTTGGTTTAAATAGACAAATTTTGTTATATTAATACAATATGACGAAATTTAAAATTCTTTACTCAACAGAAGCATATGAGAGAATATTTTAACTTTCTTTAAAACTATTCTTTTTACACATAAAATATATGAGTTAACGGAATTGTATTAAATTAAGTGAAATATTTAGAGTTAATTACGCTCAAAAAAATACTTTTACAGCATATATTTATTATTTAAAAATAAATATAATTGAATTTGAAATTATTAATTTCAAAACAAAGAAAAAATGTATATATTCTTAAGAAAGATATATGTATACACATTATGCATTGAAATAAAGTAAAATGTATAAAATATTATATTATTTGAAAGTTTAGCCAATAATATTTTTCTTACATAATTAAATAATATTATGTATAGAGAACGAAAATTCTTTTCACGATACAGAAGCAACCGTATTGCAACATGACACACATATCAAACAAACGACAGTGCCAATTAATTGTACTGAATAAAAGAAAGAGGGACACAAAATATATATTTTTAATATATATTTAAAAATTTCTCAAAGAGAGAAATAAATAAGCAAATAAAAACAAATGAATAAAATGGTATTTGGGGCTACCATAATATATAAAGCAAAAAATAAATAAAGCTTTTATAAAAATTAGGTACACAAAATATATGTAAAGCAAAAAGATTTATAAAAAAGTTAATATGTTGTCTGTGTTGTATATAAGGGATGTCTTAAAATGTTTTTGTGTATTGTATTGAGTAATTTTCAAATAAGAAAATATCATTAAAAATTTTATATAATATAAAAAAAATTATATTATATAAAAAATAATATAATAATATTATTCTTGTTGATCCTGCCAGTAGTTATATGCTTGTCTCAAAGATTAAGCCATGCATGCCTAATTACAAGAAAATTAAAAGTGAAACCGCAAAAGGCTCATTATATCAGTTATGGTTCCATAGACCATTAACAGTTACACGAGATAACTGTGGTAATTCTAGAGCTAATACATGCAAATTAAACATGGACCTTTCGGATCGTGTGCTTTTATTAGGCTGAAACCAAGCGATCGTAAGATCGTTATATTGGTTGAACTCTAGATAACTTGCAGATCGTATGGTCTCGTACCGACGACAGATCTTTCAAATGTCTGCCCTATCAACTTTTGATGGTAGTATCCAGCACTACCATGGTTGCAACGGGTAACGGGGAATCAGGATTCGATTTCGGATAGGGAGCCTGAGAAGCGGCTACCACATCTAAGGAAGGCAGTAGGCGCGTAAATTACCCACTCCCAGTTCGGGGAGGTAGTGAGGAAAAATAACAATACAGGACTCATATCCGAGGCCCTGTAATTGGAATAAGTACACATTAAATCCTTTAACAAGGACCTATTGGACGGCAAGTCTGGTGCCAGCAGCCGCGGTAATTCCAGCTCCAATAGCGTATATTAAAGTTGTTGCGGTTAAAACATTCGTAGTTGAATTTTTGCTTCATACGGGTAGTACAACTATAATTGTGGTATGTAAGTTAACAATAGTTAACGCACTGAAGCGCTCATGCTGCCAAAAATTGCAAGGCATGCAGTCTGCATCGTTCACTTCATGCGCGACCAAATTATGTAAACAAGACAAAATGCTTGATCAACTGTAGTAATTCGATCAGTTCGATACATGAGCGTAGGAAATGCCTATGCAAGCAATAACGTCGAGCAAACGGCAGCAGCGACGGCAAAAATAGTAAGCCAGCAATAAGCTTACAAATTATAAAATAAATCAGTTTTAGAATGAAACTCAGAGCGTGAATATCATTTTCAAAATAACTCCAGGTAGTCGACAACACCGTCGCTGCCCCAAAGGAGTCATAATAATAAAGTGAAAAGTAACTTGTCAATATCATCTTCAAAATAACTCTGGCTTATCGACAACACCGTCGCTACCACAAAAGAGTTATAACTAGAAAATCAAAAATAAGTGGCGCCCAACCAGAGGAAACCCGCGCAGGAAGGAACAAAGCAACACCACCACCACCATCACCTGGAGGCAGAGGAATCAAGACACCAACCGATAAATAATGTAAGTGAAACTTTTTTTCTCTCCGCCTTCTGTTTACAATTATATCAGTGAAAATTTGACAATTTAAGTGTGGTTGTAATAAATAGGATTGCATTTTGAACTCCTGTTTCCCATTTCTTTTTTTTTTTTTTTGTGTGCACTTACGTCCGCTACCCGTTCGTGCCATCCTAACCACCTTGCATGAGCAAACTTGAGACTAATAAACATTTGGACAGACTAGACAACCAACTTTTGACGAGCAAACGTCTCAGGCGCGGACAAGACATGAGTGAGTATTATCAATGCGGCCGTCAGCGCCGCACTACAAGTACAAAGGAAAGACTTTGAAACCAAGCTAGAGCAGCTTACAAACCAGTTTCAGGCCACGACTGTGGCAGCTGCTGAAATTAAGACTTATGAACCAATAAAAATCATAAACGGAGTAGAATGTCACGAAGGTCTGGATGCAGTTAAATCTCTTCCAGAGTTCGATGGCTCACAGCAGCAATATGTCTCCTGGCGGCAGGCAGCTATGGCCGCGTATGATACATTTAAAACCTAGGTGGGTAGTTCAAAACACTACCTGGCTGTCCTCATAATTCGCAACAGAATTAGGGGATCGGCTGATGCAGTTATAGCATCATTCAACACGGTCCTTAATTTCGACGCTATCATTAGCAGTTTAGATTTTACATACTCAGAAAAGCGACCATTGTATCTGCTCTAACAAGAGCTAGCAACGCTAAGGCAAGGACAATTGACTATCATTCAATTTTATGAGGAGGTTGAGAAAAAACTCACACTTCTCACAAATAAAACCACAATGACGTTTGATACTGACCAGGCACGGTATATGAAGACAAGCATAGGGCCGATGCGCTGCGCGTATTCGTCTCTGAGTTAAGGAGAAACCTCACGGATGTTCTTTTTGCAGCCCAGCCTAAAGATTTGCCCTCGGCTCTTGCAATGGCCCAGGAAATAGAAGGAAGTCACGATAGGCACGCATTTGCAGCCCAGTTTGCAAGATCGTTGGAGGAAAAAAACCTCAAACAACCTCAAAACCGATCTTATCAGAAGTAGTCCGACATTCAGTACAGGACTGGAAAAAACCCTTATTTCACCAGGGAGCAAGGAGCTCGCCCTCCAAAGCGCGACCAAGTTGAGAAAATGGAAGTCGATCCATCCTCGAGGTTCCGTCAGAGCACTAACTTTCCAAACCAGAACAACCAGATTACGCATAACTCAAGCTTACCTATAGCACATCCCTCTGGCAATAGTCAACCACAAGGTGCGTTCAAGAGACCTGCGAATTCTCAAAGAACACCGGACTACAGACGCCAGAGGATTAACCATTTGACAGAAAAAAGAGACGAAGTGTATGAAAAGCAGTACGATCAAGCCGCTTATGATGCAGCGGCAGATAGAAGCTGAAAATGAAGCTGAGTATGAAGAAGATGCGCTTAATTTTTTAAGCAGAGAGTCCCTGCTCCCGTTTATCGAACGAACAGTAGCAGGGAAGTTGACAACGGGGCGTCAAAAAGTTATATAAAACTTATTATAAGCCTTTTATCCTCTGTCTCAGTACAGACCCCGTTTGTGGTTAAACCAATTCACGGATTTAACAAAATCGAGAGTAAAAACTTCATTACGATGTTTGGCATAAATATTCCTTTTTTTCCATTTACCCGGTCTCACAACTTTTGACGGCATAATTGGACTCGACCTATTGACACAGGCGGAAGCAACTATTGACCTCGCGTCAGAATTGATCCACTTTAAGGGAGGATCTGAAACTCTGCGATTCCACAAATGTGCTCAAGTCAATTTCACAAAAATTTAAGACATAGAAGTTCCAGCTAACGTCTGTGCAGATTTTCTACAGATGATGACAAAGCATTTGAAGGCATTTGCCGACTCGAGCAAGTTACTCCCGCTTAACACCAATGTTATTGCCACCATTCGCACAGAGGACAGTGAACCAGTCTACTCCAAAATGTACCCATTCCCCATGGAAGCTGCTGACTTTGTGAGCCAAGAAATCAAGGATCTGTTTAAAAATGGCACCATTCGACCATCTAGGTCTCCATATAACAACCCCATATGGGTTGTCGGGGAAAAGGGCACAGACCTCACAGGAGCGCCTAATGAACGGTTGGTGGTAGATTTCTGAAAATTAAACTCCAAAAACATCGCGGACAAGTACCCAATGCCGAGTATCAGTATGATACTTCCAAACCTGGGAAAGGCCAAGTATTTCACCACCCTAGACTTGAAATCTGGATACCATCAAATTATGTTAGCAGAACACGATGGGGAAAAGACTTTTTTTTTCAGTAAATGGAGGGAAGTATGAATTCTGCCGTTTGCCCTTTGGGCTAAAGAATGCTTCTAGCATTTTCCAGAGGGCCATAGATGATGTTCTGCGCGATATGATTGGTAAAACCTGCTATGTTTACGTCGATGACGTTATAGTGTTTTCCGAAAACGAAGAAGACCACGTACACAATGTTGGACAGGTACTAAAGAGCCTTTATGATGACAATATGAGGGTGTCTAAGGAGAAATCACAGTTTTTTAAAGAAAGTGTAGAGTTTCTGGGATTTGTTGTTACGAAAGAGGAGACAAAAACTAGCCCAGACAAGGTCAAAGCAATCAGAGATTTTAAGCTACCAAGCAACTTGTTCGAGCTGAGATCCTTTATTGGTCTGGCGAGTTACTATAGGTGCCTTTTAAAGGACTTCGCAGCAATAGCAACGCCCTTAACAAGCTTGTTAAAAGGGGAGAGCGGAAGAGTTAGCAAGTTCCGTTCAAAAACCATCCCGGTATCCTTTGATGAAATCCAGACGACTGCGTTTGATAAGCTTAGAAATATTCTTGCTTCCGAAGATGTTATTCTTCATTACCCAGATTTTTCAAAACCATTCGACTTGACTACTGATGCCTCCTCAAGTCATAGGTGCAATACTATCTCAGGGAAATAGACCCATAACAATGATCTCGAAGACGCTGAAGGATAGGGAGATAAACTACGCGACAAATGAAAGGGAACTATTAGCTATCGCTTGGGCCTTGGGCAGCCTCCGGCACTACATCTACGGTAAGAGTGACATACGAATCTATACGGATCATCAACCTCTAGTTTTCGCGGTCTCGGATAGGAACCCAAACTACAAGATAAAACGTTGGAAAGCGCGAATTGAAGAGAGTGGCGCAAAGGTATTTTACAAACCTGGGAAAGAAAACTCCGTTGCAGACGCATTATCTCGTCAAAGTATTAACGTTTTACAAGAATCTGCACAGTCCGATGCAGTAACAGCACATAGTGAAGTATTGTTAACTCATGTGATCGAGACTATCGATAAGCCCCTGAACTGCTTCAGGAATCAGTTAGTTATAAAAGAGTCTTCTACCCCCACAGAACGGACATTTATCTTGTTTGGCACAAAGACTCGTCATCAGATCATATTTAACGACTGGCTTAAATTGCTAGCGGTAGTGAAAGAAGTCGTAAAGCCGGACGTAGCAAATGCTTTACACTGCGACCTGCATGTTTTGGCACGCATTCAGGATGACTTGGTCAGAGTTTTCCCTGCCACCAAATTCTGGCACTGCAAGAATATGGTAACAGATGTTGTTAACAAAGACGAGCAAAAGGAGATAGTAACGATGGAGCATAATAGGTCACATAGAGTCGCCCAGGAGAATGTAAAGCAGATTCTACTCGATTACTATTTCCCGCAAATGGGCAAAATTGCGTCAGAAATTGTTGTAAACTGCAAAGTGTGTGGAAAGGCGAAGTATGATAGGCATCCAAAGAAGCAAGAGATGGGTGTTACGCCTATACCATCCGGTGTAGGAGAATTGATCCACATTGACATCTTTTCAACTGCAGGAAAACACTTTTTAACAGCTCTAGACAAGTTCTCCAAGTTTGCCTTGGTTCAGCCAGTGGCGTCACGCACTATCGCAGACGTAAAAACGGGCATTTTGCAAATCATTAACATTTTTCCTAAAATAGAAACTGTGTACTGTGACAACGAACCTTCATTTAATTCAAATACAATTCGATCATTGCTGAAAAGCCAATACGACATCAACATAGTAAATACGCCACCGTTGCACAGTACGACAAACGGGCAAGTGGAAAGATTCCACAGCACCCTCGTGGAAATCGCCAGATGTCTAAAACTGCAAAGGCAGATACAAGATGTAGTTGAACTTAATAGAACGTTCCATTCAGTGACGGGCATGAAGCCGATTGAGGTCATCCATGTCAACTTAGACATATTCCCGGATATTGCTGCCAGACTAGAGAAAGCCCAACAAGAACAGTTGGATCGGAGTAATGCCCACCGCCAAAATAGAATCTTCGAAGTTGGAGAAAAGGTCCTGGTAAAGTCCAACAAGAGACTAGGCGACAAGGTCACTGCCCTGTACGTCGAGGGAAGGATAGACGCTGATCTAGGAACAACCGTTCTTGTTAAAGGGAGGGTGGTCCACAAGGACAACCTCAAGTGAAACTCCTGACATAATACCTTTTTTTTTTGCATAGTTTTTATTTTTTTGAATTTCAGGCATACTCCCATCTTCGCTCTTTTGACTTGGGCTGCGCTGGACGGTACTGCAACAATTTGGAACGAGAAGAGGTACATAAGGCACATATCAAATTTAACGGAATATGGACAGTACATACAAGAAATCACAGACTTGATTAGCGTCTTTCCACAATCACACATGAGGAAAATCCTAGAGGTAGACACCAGGCGTTTACGTACTTTATTATGGACATTAGGAGTACACCATAGGCATGCTCGGAGCCTAAACTTTTTGGGGTCCGCCCTGAAGGTAATAGCCGGCACGTCTGACTTCGATGACTTGTTACAAACAAGACTAACGGAGCAAGAGCTAATACGGTCAAACAATAGACAGATCGTCATTAATTCCAGAACTCAGGAACAAATTAACTCCCTCACGAATACGGTCAATAAAATTCTCAGTGTAAAAAAAAGGGAAGAAACAGATTCACCTCTATGAAACACTTTTGGCTAGAAACATAATTTTAACACTAGAGATTCAAAATTTAATAATTGCAATCACACTGGCTAAATTTAATGTAACAAACCCTGCTATTATTGATGCAGATGATTTGGAGGCGGTTATGAAGGAGAGTTTCACAGGAGTTACAATAACCCAATTGTTTAGCATAGCTAGAGTTAAGGTTTTAGCTAGACCTAAGTTATTATGTAAGAAGATTACTATTTTTCCTGTATCGCTGGCCGTATATTGCATTTACCGGACAACACTATAGCTGACTGCGGAGGCAACATTACCGCTGTTATATCCGGTATTGATACACCAATGGTAACGTTCTGTAAAGAAGCCGAAACAGAAACTTGCGCACAAGGCCTACACTCTGGCGCTGTAGCACACTGTGCCACCAAGCCCAGCGACTTATCCCCCACTGTCGTCGTCGACGATGATAAAAGACGCAATAGTCAAGGCTAGCATAGATGATGGCCCTGAAATGTTTATCAATGGCACTTATCTTGTTACATTCGATGGCAATGGCACCAAATACGTTACTCTCAATGGATACCCGAAGAGACGCCCACAACAGTCTGCCTCCGCATGGATCAACATAACCTCCCATCATATCCTACTAAGCCTACCATTTCTTCACAAGCTAAGTGAAGTAAACTTGCGGCACATCGCTGAATTATGCATACGAACGATTGCTGCACAACTAGTAGCCGCAGTAATTTGTGCCAAAATTGCCATAATCCTTGCTGGATCAATCATCTTACTAAAGCGAAGGCGTCGAAGAGAAACTTCTAAGGCGGTGCGTCAAGTGATGGAAAGGTTGGGTATGGCCGAGGACGACCATGTTTTGAAGGAAGGAGTAGTTAACAATAGTTAACGCACTGAACCGCTCATGCTGCCAAAAATTGCAAGGCATGCAGTCTGCATCGTTCACTTCATGCGCGACCAAATTATGTAAACAAGACAAAATGCTTGATCAACTGTAGTAATTCGATCAGTTCGATAAATGAGCGTAGGAAATGCCTATGCAAGCAATAACGTCGAGCAAACAGCAGCAGCGACGGCAAAAATAGTAAGCCAGCAATAAGCTTACAAATTATAAAATAAATCAGTTTTAGAATGAAACTCAAAGAATATCATTTTCAAAATAACTCTGGGTAGTCGACAACACCGTCGCTGCCCCAAAGGAGTCATAATAATAAAGTGAAAAGTAACTTGTCAATATCATCATCAAAATAACTCTGGTTAGTCGACAACACCGTCACTACCACAAAGGTAGAAGATCAAAAATAACTTGTACATTACCTTATGTATGTAAGCGTATTACCGGTGGAGTTCTTATATATAATTAATACAATGTATTATTTATATATTCCTCCTATTTAAACATGCTTCAGTGCTCTTCGCCGAGTGTTGTTGTAGGCCGTTACAGTCACTTTGAACAAATTAGAGTGCTTAAGGCAGGCTCCAAATGCCTGAATATTTGTGCATGGAATAATGAAATAAGACCTCTGTTCTACTTTCATTGGTTTTTAGATCAAGAGGTAATGATTAATAGAAGCAGTTTGGGGGCATTAGTATTACGATGCGAGAGGTGAAATTCTTTGACCGTCGTAAGACTAACTTAAGCGAAAGCATTTGCCTAAGATGTTTTCATTAATCAAGAACGAAAGTTAGAGGTTCGAAGGCGATCAGATACAGCCCTAGTTCTAACCATAAACGATGCCAGCTAGCAATTGGGTGTAGCTACTACTATGGCTCTCTCAGTCGCTTCCCGGGAAACCAAAGCTTTTGGCCTCCGGGGGAAGTATGGTTGCAAAGATGAAACTTAAAGGAGTTGACGGAAGGGCACCACCAGGAGTGGAGCCTGCGGCTTAATTTGACTCAAGACGGGAAAACTTACCAGGTCCGAACATAAGCGTGTAAGACAGATTGATAGCTCTTTCTCGAATCTATGGGTAGTGGTGCATCGCCGACCTTAGTTCGTGGAGTGATTTGTCTGGTTAATTCCGATAACGAACGAGACTCAAATATATTAAATAGATGCCTTCAGGATTATGGTGTTGAAGCTTATATAGCCTTCATTCATGCGTTCATCTTGAATGGACAGGTGTTTGAATGTGTTTATATAAGTGCAGTCGTACCTGTTGGTTTGCCCCATTATAAGGACACTAGCTTCTTAAATGGCCAAATTGCGTCTAGCAGTAACGAGATTGAGCAATAACAAGTCTGTGATGCCCTTAGATGTTCTGGGATGACTCCAACATTCCCAAAATAAATAATAATTGTAAATATGTGTATTTTGCAACTATAAATGCATAAATGCAAAAGTTGCAAAATAGCATAACCAAATACGGTACCATGATCGTGTATATACAAACACATACTTATATATATACATGAATTAACGTTATTGGTATCGTATTACCTAAATATTAAATTGATTACTTAAGTTATGCCGGGTCGATGACAGTAATAATGTAATAATGAAATGTCGAATCAGCACAACGGCCCTAAGTAAATTACGCTAAGCATAGTTTAAGAATGAAATAATAATTGAGTAAAGAACCGGACGGCAAACCGCACAGTACGGTGAAGGTTTTTTATTCATTAAAAACATTTTCTGTTCCGTCTACAGAAAACGTAACTTGTTTCAATTAAATACCGCGACCGAAAACCGCAGAAAGTAATAAATAAATAAAGAAGTAGTAATAACCTTCTGTGATCACATTGAATGGTGAAACAATTCTTCTTCAGCAAATAAAAATAAAAAAAGAAGCATTAAAACAATAAAAAATACACTGCATTAATTGAAAAATAAGCAAGATTTTTGTTTTAATCAAAAGAAAAGAAAAACGCTACCGAAAGCAAATAAAAATATAAAAGAAAGCACTAAACCAATAGAAAATACACTGCATTAATTGAAAAATAAGCAGGAATTTTGCTTTAATTAAAAAGAAAGAAAAACGCTACAGAAATAAAATAAAAATATGAAAAAAAAACATTAAAACAATTAAAAAACCCTGCATTAATTAAAAAATAAGCAAGAATTTTGAGTAAAACAAAAGAAAGGAAAAACGCCACAGAAACAAAGGCAACAATAACAACAACAGCAAAGTCAACAATAAGAACAAAAGGAGTAGCAGCAAAGACAACAGCAGCAACAACAGTAAGGTACAGAAATACTAATAATAATAATACACTCTAGATATTAAAATATTACAATTTAAAAATATATACACTTATACTTGCTTATATTTATTAACTTTAGAATATACAATTGTAGAAAAACATTTGTCAAAAGCAATTATATTATATGTTGTGATTAAAAAATAATAATAATAATAATTAATCTTAATCTGAATTAAATTAAATTTAAAATTTACACCAAGAATAAAGGCAGAACAAATAGAAATATTAACTCGATGCTTAGCATCTTTATTTCAAATAACTGCGCAAAATGCAGCCAATAACCAATTGTCAATTAGGCAAAGAATTGAAAAAAGATTTGCAATATTTAGCTTCCTTCGAACGGAATGTAAAAAAATTGCCGTCCTTCGTGGAGGCAATTGACAGAGTACGGAGAGACTATGTAGGACAGGAAGAAATATTTTTTAGGGTGATTTATGATCTAAAAATCGGTGGTTCAGCAAAAAATTTTTTGCAAAAAAACACACCTCAAAATTGGGTTAGTTGTAAAGCTAAGCTAAGGCAGCATTACAGACCCACAAAAGATCAAATGATGACCACGAAAGAAATTTCGGAGCTTAGTGTACACAGCATAGCGGAATTAAGTAGAAGAATAAAAGAAATAATAGATAATATAACAGAATATAGTGCACTAAGTGAAAATGGTGACACTATGAGAGAAATTTTTTCGGGAATGCTAATTCAGCGAATAAAACAATTAGCCGGAGGGACATTTGCATATAAAGTGCATCCAATCACATCATTGACTGACATAACAAATGAAATTTATAAATTTACTGGTTAAGATGAAGACAATTTAAATCCTCATCTAAAACTAAAGGAAACCAATTTTCAAGTTAATACCAGAAATAATAGTACTAATAATAAAAATTTTTGTTCGGGACAAAGGGAACATACCACTTATCGAAACAGACCACTTTCAGGGCAATATCGCTCACAACAAAGCTTCTCAGGAAAAAAAAATGAGGGAAAATATAATTGTATTAACGATTCTTGGAAAACAATTTTATGCTCTGGTTGACTCCGGCTCAACCATAAGCATAATGAAAAAATCTAATTTTGAAATATTTAAATTGTCAGTGCTTGAAAGTGAAAGCACTATGATAAATACTTTAAACGGAATAATTGAATCACTAATTGTTAAGGTGAAGAGCCCTTGTCCAAAAGAATTCAAATATCCGGAAAACGCCAGAACGAGATGGTTATTAATGGATTTTAATAAACCATATGATTTATTGATAGGAAATGATTTAATTTTTAAAAATGAAAAAACAATTGATGTCGAAAATATGACAATAATTTTAAAAAATGGTGCAAATCTTCCGTTCCCAATAAAAACTATCCGAGGGCAAGTATATGCATTGGAAGAAAGTAAAATGCAAAACATTCAATTTGATCATTTAAAATCAAATGAACGAAAAAAGGTTGAAAAATTGCCAAAGAAATATGAAAAATTAATGTATAAAGAAGGAGATGCTTTGACAAATACAAAAACGGTGGTCCACGAAATAAGAACCACCACAAACTAGCAAATCAATTCAAAAATATATAGGTTACCTCCGAAATATGAAGCAGAAGCCATAAGTCAAACTAAGGAGCTAGAAAAACAAGGTATAATTCGGAAAAGTAGGAGTAAATATAGTTCACCTATTATCATAGTACCAAAAAAAATGTAATGGCATGGGCAATAAAAAATTTCGTTTGGTAATCGATTACCGTAGACTGAATCAAATAACTGTCGATGATAAATATCCTTTGCCAAACATTCATGGAATCTTAGACAAGTTGGGCAAGGCGCAGTTTTTTGGGAGCCACTGGTTATTATAGGAAATTTATTAAGTACTATTCGAAAGTAGCCTATCCAAAGATTAAATATTTAAAAAAAGGTTATAAAATAAATTCAAGAGATCCGCAATACGTATCTAGTTTTGAAAATTTGAAAACATTAATTTCATCGCATCCAATTTTAAAATTTCCTGAATATGATAAGGAGTTTACTATTACAACGGATTCAAGTGATTACGCAATAGGCGCAGTGCTTTCTCAACAAGGTCATTCAGTATGCTACATTAGCAGAACTTTAAATAACCATGAACAGAAATATACTACAACAGATAAAGAATTTTTAGATATTATATATTCAATAACCTATTTCAGGCTGTACATATATGGCACAAAATTTAAAATTATAACTGATCATTGCCCGATAGTATTTTTAAATAATAAATATAAAGATAGGGAGTTTTTACAACGTCACCAAAGGTGGCTATTGAAACTGAAAGAGTTTAATTATGAAATTGAATATCAGAAAGGGAAAAATAATTGAAAACTCTCCAAAAAATCGACGAAAATAATGATAAAGAATCCAATTTAGAAATGTCAGATACAATACATTCCGCAGAAGAAGAACACTTCTTCATAAAAGAAGAAAATGTCAACAATTATAAGACCCAAATTATAATAACATGAAGTTCAATAATACATGGAAGTAAAGTAATCGAGATCAACCCTATGGATACAGAGAACATATTGGAAAATATTTTCCGAAGACATATTGACAAGGGCAAAGTGGGTATTTTTTCCGAAGTAGAGGAGACCGATTATCACAAAATTCAACTACTATTTATAAGCATGTTTTCTTGCAATAGCAGGTTGCAATTCACAAAATGTACAAAAAGAGCAACAGAAATTATACAAGAAGAAGATCTGCATAAACTAATTTCACTTTACCATAGTAATGAGTCAATGCATAGCGGAATAAACGAAACTTACAACACACTTAAGGATAAAATATACTATTCAAATTTAAGGAAACATGTACAGCTAATTATAGGAAATTGCGAAAAATGCAAGCAAATTAAATATGACAGAAAACCGATAAAGCCGAAGTTTAAACTAACAGAGACACCTTCATATAAAAATGAAGTAATACATGAGGACATTTTTATTTTAAAAAGAAGTCATTTGTCACAGTAATTGATAAGCTTACAAAATTTGCGGCAGTCTATAAAATAACAGACAGAAACTGGCCCGCAAAGAAAGCTATAATAATTGACCATTTTTCGAAATTCGGTAAACCAATGAAAGTCATTGTGGACAACGAATTTAAGGCAGAACGATTACTGGCATACCTTTGGGATGAAGGAATACAGGTTCATCTCACAAAGCCAAACAGCCATACAGGAAATGCGGACGTAGAGAGATTGCACTCAACCTTGTTGGAGAAACTAGCAGGAATTGAGGACCCTGATCTTTCAACAGAGATGAGAATGCAGGTTGTTATAGGAAATTATAATGATCGGTACCATTCCACCATCAAATGCACACCCCGAATGGCAAGAGATGAAGTGTCTTCCAACGTTTTGAAGATGCGAATGGAAACGTTCAAAAGAAACAGTATAGGTAAAAGGAACAAAGAAAGGGAAGACCATATAGAAACAAGAGAAGAAGGTCTAATAAAAAACTACAAAAGAGTACGGCATAAAGATCAACCGTATCACCGAATTAAACCACTACAGAACGTTCATCCGACAAATATTAAAAGACCAATGAAATTGGCAAATATTGAAAACTCTAACGAAAGGGATGAAGATACATTTAGTTTAAGGGCATTTAATGGGGACAATAACACATAAAAAAAAAAACGATTATAAAATAATAATTTTATTTTCACAGATGACGGGGACAATTGTATTTTTTCAGTAACTTTAACATTGGCGGCAGCACACTTGCAAATCTCACCAATAATGGTACACAATCATAGAAACGGAAGACATAGAAATAGTCAATGAAATAACTACTCGTACAATTTTACATATTACAAATCCACAAAAAATAACAGAAATAGGTCGACCAGATTTGTTGGAAATATATATACGTGGCAACACTTCCCATCACTATTTTCCGTTATCCTCATCTCTTTGTATACTAGTTGGTAATCCTTTCTTTTACTCATTTCATTTTAGTCTATCAGAATAAATCAAACAAACAGGTTATGGGCCCAGGGCATTGCTGTGTGTCGGCATTCGCGAATTTGAAATTGTGTGATAGACTTGCGCGCACGCGTTATTGTGAGTTAATATAGCGAAAGACTATGTGTCGGTATTTAAATTCGTAAACGCAAATAATTATACAGTCCGTCGGTGTATTATAGTTTAAAAGACAATGAGTTCGTTTTTCCAAATCGAAAAATTGGACGATTCCAATTACGCGTCGTGGTCGGTGCAAATGAAAAGTGTTCTTGTACATTCCGATCTGTGGGGCGTTGTGTGTGGCCGTGAGGTCAAATCAGACACCATGACGATTGCGGAAAAAGTGGCATATGATGTTAAAAACGAAAAAGCATTGGCTTCAATTTTACTTTGTGTAAAACCGTCACAAATAAACCATGTGAAGCATTTGACAAGTGCGTTGGTAGCATGGAATAAGTTCCGTGAAATACATCAGCCAAAAGGGCCTGCGCGAAAGATTTTGTTGTTTAAAAAACTATTACAACTAAATATGTTGGAAGGGACTGATATTGCAAATCATATAAACGAATTTTGTGGAATTCGCGAGAGTCTCTCTGAAATAGAAGTTGAACTTCCAGAGGAAATATTAGTGATAATTTTATTATCAAGTTTGCCGGCGCAATATGAAAATTTTGTTGTTGCAATGGAAACACGGGACGCATTACCATCATTTAATGCGTTAAAAGTGAAATTACTGGAAGAGGGTGCGCGGCAATGTGCAATTGAAGAAAAACAAGATAAAAGTACAGAAGTGCTAATGCAAGCTAAGACATGCGTATCTAGTAATTTCCAGAACAAAAACAAAGCAAACGGTTTAGGAAACAACAACAAGAACAGTAAAAACGGTAAAAATGCCAAGTGTTTCAATTGCGGTCGGCGTGGACATTTCGCAGCAACATGTAGACAACCGAAAAAGAGTGAGTGCAAGCAAGAAAGCAACAGGGTTGAACGGTCTTGTTTTATGATGCATACAAAAACGAATAACGGAAACGTGTCGGCGACGTATACTTGGTGCGTGGATAGCGGTGCAACTTCGCATTTGTGTTGCGATCGCAGCTTGTTTACAAAATATACGAACGCTAGTGAAAAAATTTGGTTAGCTGGTGGACAGTGTGTTGACGCAGTAGGCCGTGGCGACGTTGACGTCGGCGGTACACTAATTACATTGAAAAATGTTTTGTATGTACCAGCGTTACAATATAACTTTGTATCTGTGAGCAAAGCAGTAGAAAGTGGGAATACAGTTTCGTTTGAGCGTGATTGCGTCGAAATTAAAAATAACGAAAATTGCGTGTTATTGAAAGCGTTCAAGGACAATGGACTTTTTATATACAAGAGTGATCATAACAAATGTTTAAACACAGTTACGCAAAATGATACAGAAAGAAATGCATTTAAGTGGCATAATCGGTATGGACACGTAAATTTTAATTGTTTAAAGGACATGTCAGGCAACCAATCAGTGTTTGGGTTAAAGATTGGTAAAGTGCCGAATGAAATAGTATGTAAGACATGCGCAAAAGCAAAAATAAATGTGAAACCCTTTCCTCAAGTTTCAGAAAAGCCTGCAAAACAGTTACTTTCTGTAGTGCATAGTGACGTTTGTGGTCCAATAAATTGCGCATCAATTGGTGGTTCACGATATTTTGCTACATTCATTGATGACAAATCGCGATACATAAGTGTTTATTTTTTAAAAACGAAAGATGCTGTTTTTGAGGCATTTAAAGAATTCAAGGCTATGGCAGAAAAGCAAACCGGATGTAAAATTAAAAGCTTGAGAAGCGATAACGGTCGCGAATACATATCAAATGTGTTTGATTCTTATTTAAAACAAAACGGTATAATGAGACAATTAACAGTGCCTTATACTCCGCAGTAAAACGGTGTAGCGGAACGTGCAAATAGGACATTGGTAGAAATGGCTAGAGCAATGTTAGATTATGCGAAAATTGGCGAGCATTTTTGGGCAGAGGCAGTGAAAACAGCTGCATATATACGTAATCGAACAGTGACAAAAATTCTCGTGAACAAAACGCCATATGAATTGTGGGTGGGTACGAAACCCAGTGTATCGAATTTTAAAGTTTTCGGTTCGACGGCTGTGGCTCTCGATAAAAAACAATCAAAAAAGTTTCGCACTAAAGGTAAAGAGTGCATTATGATCGGTTATTCAGAAATAAGTAAGGGTTATCGTCTGTATGATCAAGAAAGCAGAAAAGTTTTTGTCAGCCGCGATGTCATCTTCATCGAAAAGCCTAATGATACTCAACAGGCAGATACAAAACTCATCGAATTCGACGAAGGTGAACTGCAGGGCATCGTGTTGCCTACAGTGCAGTTACATAGTAAAAACAACGATTGCGAAGTAGCAGATACTCAAGTGGTAAACAGCGAAGGTGTAGAAAGTGATCAAAGTGGCGACGACACCAATAATGTACGGGATGCAGTAGTGATTGGTCGAGGTAGGCCAAAATTGTTGCGCACTGGCAAAAGAGGACGTCCGCGAAAACAATACAATGAACTCCATTTAATGTGTGAAGAGTCAGTAGAGACACCAAACAGTGTTGCAGAGGCGTTAAATAGCGATCATTCTACTGAATGGAAAGCCGCGATGGAGAAGGAGTATGCAGCACTCGTGAAAAATGACACGTGGATACTTGCTGATTTGCCACAAGGTCAAAAGGTGGTTGGATGCAAGTGGGTATATACTGTTAAACGTGACAAATTCGGCAACATTAAGCAATTTAAGGCGCGATTGGTAGCCAAAGGTTGCAGTCAGCGATACGGCGTAAATTATTTTGAGACGTTTTTTCCGGTCGTCAGATACGCAAATATTCGAATGGTAATCGCATTGGCGGTTGAACATAATTTGTACTTACACCAAATTGACGTGTCATCAGCGTATCTCAACAGTGAATTGCATGACGAGGTTTATATGCAGCAACCAGAGTGTTTCATCGATAGAAGATATCCAGATCGCATATTAAAACTAAAGAAGTCTTTATACGGTTTAAAGCAAAGCGGTCGTGAATGGAATGCGAAATTAGATTCTGTTCTTCAAGATATGGGATTTAAGCCATGTCCCAGCGAGTCATGAATTTATGTAAGAAATTCGAAAAATGTGACGAATTTAATTGCAGTGTACGTAGATGATTTAATCATTGCGAGTTCGAATAAGTCTGAACTAATCCAGATCAAAGCCGACATAGCAAGCAAGTTTGACATCGTTGACGGTGGTCAGTTAACGCATTTCTTGGGCATAGAAATAGGGCGTTGCGGTGAAACGGGCAGTATGACATTGTGTCAAAAGCAGTACATTTTAAGGTTGCTTAAAGAGTACAATATGGAAGATTGTAGAGACGCTACAACTCCATTGGATGCTGGGTATAAGGTTCATTGCAGTAACGAAATGTGCAAGAAAGTCGATAAAGTGCAGTATCAATCAATAGTAGGCGCGCTAATGTATTTAGCAATATCAACTCGTCCTGACATCATTCATTCAGTTAGCAAATTATCTCAGCGTAATACAGATCCACATATTGAGCATGAAGCTGGAGTAAAGCATTTACTACGGTATTTGAAGAAGACAGCGGATTTTAAATTACACTACGTAAAAACTGGCAAAGATATTGAGGGCTTTGCAGATGCTGATTGGGGTAGTGATCCAACTGACCGTAAGTCCTATATGGGGTATGCTTTCGTAGCAGCTGGTGGTGTATTCTCTTGGGAATCTAAGAAACAGAGCGTTGTAGCTCTAAGTAGTACAGAAGCCGAGTATATATCATTATCTGCGGCAGCAAAAGAAGCAGCGTACATAACCAAACTTCTAAAAGAAATGGGTTTTGGCAAGTGCGGACCTATGGTAATAAATAACGACAATCTGAGTTCCCAAAGTCTGGTGAAGAATCCAATTTATCATGCACGAAGCAAGCACATTGACATCAAATTTCATCATATCCGGCAGATGTACATTAACAATGAAATAGATTTAAATTATATTTCAACAAACAATCTGATGTCAGACATGTTAACTAAAAATTTACAAAAGTTAAAGCATTTACAATTCTCAAAAGAGATGGGTATATATTGATAGATATAAGTAAATAATTTTTGTAAAGTGTTGAGAAGGAGTGTTGGAAATATATAAACGTGGCAACACTTCTCATCACTATTTTCCGTTATCCTCATCTCTTTGTATACTAGTTTGTAATCCTTTCTTTTACTCACTTCATTTTAGTCTATCAGAATAAATCAAACAAACAAGATTAAAGAAAACAAAAGGTAGTTAAATATTGACAACAAAGAAATTTCTGTATAATGAAACAAAAAACATAAAAGCTGTAGATTTTTAAATACATATGAATTTATATACAATAACAAAACCACAATACAGGAAATAAACGGTGATACAGTAATAATACGAAATGCACATAACGAAGTAATGAAACAAAACGGCGATGATAGAAGAATCGCACTAAATAATAAATATGTAATTAAATTTGTAAACTGTAAAATAGAAATTTGCAACAAAAATATAAAAAAATAAAACAGAATATATTCTTACCATTATGTATCAAGTTGAAAGATTAAACCAGAGCTACACACCAAAATTGACATTTAATGACATCGCATTATTGAATATTGAAAATGTAAAAAAAATTGAGGAATGAAATACAATAAAAAATGTATCATATGGTATCAACCTAATATTTATAATTAAAGTAAGGATAATATTAGTAATCATTACAAGAATGGTAAAAAGAAAACAACTAAAATAAAATTTGTAAATACAAGAACTCAGGAGAGTTCTAACAGTAACGTTGGGGGAGTTACGTCATCAGATGACTCCAACACTCCCAAAATAAATAATAATTGTAAATATGTGTATTTTGCAACTATAAATGCATAAATGCATAAGTTGCAAAATGGCATAACCAAATACGGTACCATGATCGTGTATATACAAACACATATCTGTGGACTTTTTGAAAACCTGCTTAAGTCGAGATAAGTAAATTTTCCAATTTCTTTATCATAAAAGCACATTTTCATAACGGTCATTTCTGTCTCATCAGCGTACTGATAGCGTGATTCGCGACGGAGATATGAATTTTGAAAAAGCATCTTAAGTCGATATTTTTTCCTAGTGCATTTGCGAAAACAACTTAAGTCAGATAAGATAGAAAAGAGAAGAAACATTCTAAATAAACCTCTAACTATCGTTTAGGAAACCATCTTAAACCAACTTGATGTGACGCTTTTTTTATTTTGCTTTTGGAAACGAACTTAACTTGGTGTAAGTGCTTTTTCCTTGGGCAGAACTTGAAATAATACCAATATAAAAGGAGTTCAGCTCATTTTAGAAATTATTTTATGACCAACTCTTGCCGTGTTAATACGTCTTATGTCCTGCTAAGAGCATTTTCTGAAATTTTCCGAACAGAAAGGCTAAGTCTGCGGGTATTTTAATTGATCTTAGGTGTTTTTTTTTAAATGCAAATATAACAAAAAATTTGCCAGATAAGTTGCTTTTACAATGAAAAGGGGACAGATTCTTGCAAATATGGCAAGAAAATTGCCAAAAAAAAAGACACAGAGATATTAAAATCCAATTCAACAGAGACAACCTCTGAAAGTTTAGTGGCAGATCAGCAAATGCGAGTTACGGACTGTGATTTAACCCCACTTTCCTTTGAAGTTAGCACATCACGTGTTCGTTCTGAGTCGCAACAACGCAAGGTTTCTGATGAATTTACAAGTCAAAGCGAGTCTGAAGAAGACGTCTTTCATGAAATTTTGATTGATGATTTTTTAGACTCAGATTTTGTACCTTCAAGTGAAAATTCTGAGCTGAATGCCACCACTGAAAGCATACAAATTATGGCAAATGTTTTAGAAGCGGACATCAATAATTTTGTCTCACCTGGTTTGAATGAGGCCGAGCTTTTTTCTACTCCTAATAAATCACCAAAACAAACTAAAAAGCCAGGAAGAAATTTAAACAAGGAATACAAAAAGTCTAGAAAAAACTGCAGTGATTACACAAATATACAAGATCTGGGGGAATGTAGAATGACATGCAAAACAAAAATTAGCTTCGAAGAACAAACCATCCTCTTTAAAAGTTATTGGAATAGGGACTATAACTCACGTCGGCAAATACTATCAAGCCTAATTGACGTTCAGCACAAAAAAACTGCCACCTTAGATAACCCGAACAAAAGAGAGTACGTTTTATTTTACAGAGAATGAAAACTATTTGTATGTACAAAACACAACCGGAATACGGCGAAGTCCTTCCTAATGACCGCCGGGGATGGAGTGCTCCAAGCAACAAGCTTACGGTTGAAAAGCATAACGAAGTTTTGAACTTTATAAACTCTATACCAAAATATGAAAGCCGTAACAGTCGGCGTCATACTACCAAGATCTATTTCCAAACGAGGACTTAATCAGGCATCACTCTATAGATTGTATAAAGAAAACATTTCTAATCCGGTGTTAGAATCAAAATTTCAGGAAATATTTAAAACTTTAGACATTAAATTTAAAAAACCCCAGCTTGATTTATGTACCTAATGCGAAACATTGAAAGAAAAAATTAAAAACACTGAGAATATGGAGGAAAAAGCTAAGATTACTTTACAATTAAAAAACCATCATGATGCTGCTGATTTCGCATATGACTGCAAGAAAAGGGACACAGAACTCTCCCGTCAAGATAAGTCTGTGAAAATGTTTTCTTTCGACTTGCAGCAGTGTCTGCCAACGCCTTATTTTAAAGCTTCAATGTTTTTTATAAACGTCCCTTGTGGATCTTCAACTTAACTATTCATGATGGTGCCACAAACAAGCCCAACTGCTACATTTGGCATGAAGCTATTGCGAAGCGTGAAGCTAATGACATCGGCACTTGCACTTATAAGTGCCTCGCAAGCTTGTCTAATGACGTAAAGCATCTCATTTTATACAGGGATTCATGCACTGGTCAAAATCGTAACTCGTATATTTGTGCTATGTTTGCAAAGGTGTTGGAAGATCATCCCACAATTGAAACAATTGATCACAAGTTTCTGGTTGTTGGTCATACCCATCTAGAATGTGATACAGTTCACGCACAGATAGAAAAGAAAAAGAAATACACTTCTGTTTCTATTCAACATCCCCATGACTGGTCAAATTTAATTGCTGCTACAAACAAAAAGTATATTACTCAGGAGATGAAGCAAGAAGAATTCTACAATTTCAATGCATTGATAAAAGACAAATATACCTGGAGAAACAATAACACCGAAGGTAAGTATTTTACTTATAAGTAATAGTATTAATATTAGTAGTTTGCTTATTTCTTATTTTAAAAATATTATTTCTTACAATTTTTTAAGTGAAAAGTTTGAGTGGAAGTTTGTAAGGTGTGAAAAAGGAGCCTGAACTGATACGCTACAAATATTCTCTTGGCTTGGACGATCCATTTAAGGAATTAAACATAAAAGCACGGCGTAAAAGAGATCAAAATTATGAGCTTGCAAAATCTTATACGGGTCCTCTCCCTATTTCTGCAAACAAAAAACGTTGCCGTTGCCGTTGCCGTTGGTCAACCCAGAGCTGCACAGTTTTTACCGAAATCTTAAAGTTGAAGGAGAATCCGTGGTTGAAATAGATTCAGATTTGGATGAAATTGAAGAAAATTTCTAAAAATTTAATTAATAACATTCAAAAATATATATTTGTTTGTGTTCATATATGCATCTGTATTGAAGTGCCTATTTATTTTATTGTATTACTGATGTTAATTTTATTTTAATGTTTAAAAATTCATCTGTTAAACGCAAATTATTTTAAATCTTTACTTATGAGTTTTCTATTGAAAATTACATAAAGAACTTGCATATTTTGTCCTTTATAAATAAAAATGGATTTTGGATTATCCACTTAAGTCTTGTTTGTGTCATTAAAATGTTTGAAAAGGAACTTAAGTCGTAATAGGTTAAAAATTTTCTGAAATTATTCGTTCCAGGTGATTTTTGTAAATGCTCTTACCTGACATAAGTGGATATTTTTTTCTAAAATCAGTTTGGAAGCACTTATTTCCTTTAAACTTGGTTTAAAATAAAACCGTTGCGGTTAGTCGAAGATAGTTAACTGGAAAATCATAAGAAATCATGACCCCTTTGTGTAATGGTCCTATTTCTTTTTAATATGTATTAACAAAAGTTTTGTTAACAGTTAAATGTGTTTTTTCGCTCTCCTGTTTTTTATTCATTAAAAATATTTTCTGTTCCGTCTACAGAAAACGTAACTCGCGCGCTACAATGAAAGTATCAACGTGTATTTCCTAGACCGAGAGGTCCGGGTAAACCGCTGAACCACTTTATGCTTGGGATTGTGAACTGAAACTGTTCACATGAACTTGGAATTCCCAGTAAGTGTGAGTCATTAACTCGCATTGATTACGTCCCTGCCCTTTGTACACACCGCCCGTCGCTAGTACCGATTTAATTATTTAGTGAGGACTCCGAACGTGATTACTGTGACGCCTTGTGTTTCGCGGTTGTTTCGCAAAAGATGACCGAACTTGATTATTTAGAGGAAGTAAAAGTCGTAACAAGACTTCCGTAGGTGAACCTGCGGAAGGATCATTATTGTATTCCTATCTGAAAAAAATATAAAAACAAAAGCAAAACAAAAACAAAAAACGAATAAAAGGGAAAAAAATATTTTTTTTTTCTTTTTGTTCTTTTCGTTCGATATGTTTTAAATTATTGATACATATTATATAAATCCATGTGGGTATATCAATAATTCGTATAAAACATATTTGAGTGTTTTTCTTTGTTTTTATTCCTTGTAATGCATTATGAACAGCATATTACTTGTGAATTTCGCATACATTGTATTTGAACACTAAAAAACCTTTAAACATATTTAGCTGTACTTATTATTTATAATAAATTTATAAGAAGTTAAACGATTTTTTTATAGAAAATATATAAATGATAAGTTAATTTGTTCAGATTAACGTGTAATTCCTTTTTTATGGTATTTTCTATTTGTGTTTAAGCATATGGTTATATATATAATACATGTTATATACATATTGAATACCTTGTATATACATAGTATTTAAATATACTAGAGACTGTTTTTATTCAAGAATTATTTGGTAAATGCACAAACAAGAGAATAACTAAAAACTGGTATTGCTGTTTTTGTTGACCTAAGACATGAAATATAGTTCCACACGTATTTGGTTATATGTATGTACATGTATACAGATACATTGTTTGCAGTGCAGCTGAGAAAACGTAAATATTTATGTTTAGTTATAAGTACTAGTTGTAGATAGTCACACACGTGTACAAATACTTTTGATTAACAGTAAAAATTAGAACAATAAGAATGTAAATACAAATAACCATAAATATTTCCATTCCTTTGTTAGAAGTACACATAAGATTTGAAAAACAACTGACCTGCGCGTCGGTACTAGCATAAGTATAAATAGAAGTAGTTTGTAATCGAATAAACAGAATAAAATTGACCCCTGAGCGAAAAGCACGCGTTGTATCATTTATTTAATTGGCGCCCAGCTATTTATTGTAAGTCTGTTTCCAAAATCCTTATGTCAGGATAATAGAACAGCAGAAGAACACCCTAAAGCAAAAAAAAAAGTTTTTGTAAGTCTGTTCCCAAAATCCTTATGTCAGGATAATAGAGCAGCAGAAGAACACCAAAAAAAAAAAAATCAAGTGAAGTCGAAAAATCGTGCATCGGGAAAAAATATGTCAACAATCCCACGCCAAGGACAATCGGGAAGGAAAAAGAAGTCACCAATTCCACGCCAGGACAACGGGACATGGAGCTGTACTTAATGTAAGCATACCTAGTATCTAAGAGAATTGAAATTGTACGCTAGGAGTAAGATCGAATTTTGCCAAGTTTTATGAAAATAAACAACATTTGTGACAAGCGAAAAAATAGGTGTAAAATGTAGTTAACCACAGAAGCCATTACCGATTTGGTTACTCAAATCACTACAGCTGTAGCGAATCAGCTGGAACAGAGCGTATCTGAATAGATTAGGCAGGTGCAAGCTAATGTTGACGCGTTGAATTTAAATGTTGCTCCACCAAAAGTTTTGAGGTACGAGGACATAGGATAGATACAAATATCCAATGCGATATTGAACTCGATGTTGTGAAGACTGTACCCGAGTTTTCCGGTGAGTCGGCTCGATATCCATCATGGCGACAGTCTGCAAAAGCAGCTATGAAGCCATAATACGAAATAAAATAACATGAGCGGCGGATACCATGTTATCATCATTTAGCAAGGCTTGGCCAAACATACTCGGACAAAAGACCGCTACATCTTCTAGAGCAAGAACTCTCCACTTTGCGACAGGGAAGACAATCCATTACGGACTATTACGATTCAGTAGAGAAGCATCTGACACTCCTTACAAATAAAGCAGTTATGCAATATAAAATTGACATTTAACGACATCGCATTATTGAATATTGAAAATGTAAAAAAAATTGAGGAATGAAATACAATAAAAAATGTATCATATGGTATCAACCTAATATTTATAATTAAAGTAAGGATAATATTAGTAATCATTACAAGAATGGTAAAAAGAAAACAACTAAAATAAAATTTGTAAATACAAGAACTCAGGAGAGTTCTAACAGTAACGTTGGGGGAGTTACGTCATCAGATGACTCCAACACTCCCAAAATAAATAATAATTGTAAATATGTGTATTTTGCAACTATAAATGCATAAATGCATAAGTTGCAAAATGGCATAACCAAATACGGTACCATGATCGTGTATATACAAACACATATCTGTGGACTTTTTGAAAACCTGCTTAAGTCGAGATAAGTAAATTTTCCAATTTCTTTATCATAAAAGCACATTTTCATAACGGTCATTTCTGTCTCATCAGCGTACTGATAGCGTGATTCGCGACGGAGATATGAATTTTGAAAAAGCATCTTAAGTCGATATTTTTTCCTAGTGCATTTGCGAAAACAACTTAAGTCAGATAAGATAGAAAAGAGAAGAAACATTCTAAATAAACCTCTAACTATCGTTTAGGAAACCATCTTAAATCAACTTGATGTGACGCTTTTTTTATTTTGCTTTTGGAAACGAACTTAACTTGGTGTAAGTGCTTTTTCCTTGGGCAGAACTTGAAATAATACCAATATAAAAGGAGTTCAGCTCATTTTAGAAATTATTTTATGACCAACTCTTGCCGTGTTAATACGTCTTATGTCCTGCTAAGAGCATTTTCTGAAATTTTCCGAACAGAAAGGCTAAGTCTGCGGGTATTTTAATTGATCTTAGGTGTTTTTTTTTAAATGCAAATATAACAAAAAATTTGCCAGATAAGTTGCTTTTACAATGAAAAGGGGACAGATTCTTGCAAATATGGCAAGAAAATTGCCAAAAAAAAAGACACAGAGATATTAAAATCCAATTCAACAGAGACAACCTCTGAAAGTTTAGTGGCAGATCAGCAAATGCGAGTTACGGACTGTGATTTAACCCCACTTTCCTTTGAAGTTAGCACATCACGTGTTCGTTCTGAGTCGCAACAACGCAAGGTTTCTGATGAATTTACAAGTCAAAGCGAGTCTGAAGAAGACGTCTTTCATGAAATTTTGATTGATGATTTTTTAGACTCAGATTTTGTACCTTCAAGTGAAAATTCTGAGCTGAATGCCACCACTGAAAGCATACAAATTATGGCAAATGTTTTAGAAGCGGACATCAATAATTTTGTCTCACCTGGTTTGAATGAGGCCGAGCTTTTTTCTACTCCTAATAAATCACCAAAACAAACTAAAAAGCCAGGAAGAAATTTAAACAAGGAATACAAAAAGTCTAGAAAAAACTGCAGTGATTACACAAATATACAAGATCTGGGGGAATGTAGAATGACATGCAAAACAAAAATTAGCTTCGAAGAACAAACCATCCTCTTTAAAAGTTATTGGAATAGGGACTATAACTCACGTCGGCAAATACTATCAAGCCTAATTGACGTTCAGCACAAAAAAACTGCCACCTTAGATAACCCGAACAAAAGAGAGTACGTTTTATTTTACAGAGAATGAAAACTATTTGTATGTACAAAACACAACCGGAATACGGCGAAGTCCTTCCTAATGACCGCCGGGGATGGAGTGCTCCAAGCAACAAGCTTACGGTTGAAAAGCATAACGAAGTTTTGAACTTTATAAACTCTATACCAAAATATGAAAGCCGTAACAGTCGGCGTCATACTACCAAGATCTATTTCCAAACGAGGACTTAATCAGGCATCACTCTATAGATTGTATAAAGAAAACATTTCTAATCCGGTGTTAGAATCAAAATTTCAGGAAATATTTAAAACTTTAGACATTAAATTTAAAAAACCCCAGCTTGATTTATGTACCTAATGCGAAACATTGAAAGAAAAAATTAAAAACACTGAGAATATGGAGGAAAAAGCTAAGATTACTTTACAATTAAAAAACCATCATGATGCTGCTGATTTCGCATATGACTGCAAGAAAAGGGACACAGAACTCTCCCGTCAAGATAAGTCTGTGAAAATGTTTTCTTTCGACTTGCAGCAGTGTCTGCCAACGCCTTATTTTAAAGCTTCAATGTTTTTTATAAACGTCCCTTGTGGATCTTCAACTTAACTATTCATGATGGTGCCACCAACAAGCCCAACAGCTACATTTGGCATGAAGCTATTGCGAAGCGCGAAGCTAATGACATCGGCACTTGCACTTATAAGTGCCTCGCAAGCTTGTCTAATGACGTAAAGCATCTCATTTTATACAGTGATTCATGCACTGGTCAAAATCTTAACTCGTATATTTGTGCTATGTTTGCAAAGGTGTTGGAAGATCATCCCACAATTGAAACAATTGATCACAAGTTTCTGGTTGTTGGTCATACCCATCTAGAATGTGATACAGTTCACGCACAGATAGAAAAGAAAAAGAAATACACTTCTGTTTCTATTCAACATCCCCATGACTGGTCAAATTTAATTGCTGCTACAAACAAAAAGTATATTACTCAGGAGATGAAGCAAGAAGAATTCTACAATTTCAATGCATTGATAAAAGACAAATATACCTGGAGAAACAATAACACCGAAGGTAAGTATTTTACTTATAAGTAGTTAATAGTATTAATATTAGTAGTTTGCTTATTTCTTATTTTAAAATTATTATTTCTTACAATTTTTTAGGTGAAAAGTTTGAGTGGAAGTTTGTAAGGTGTGAAAAAGGAGCCTGAACTGATACGCTACAAATATTCTCTTGGCTTGGACGATCCATTTAAGGAATTAAACATAAAAGCACGGCGTAAAAGAGATCAAAATTATGAGCTTGCAAAATCTTATACGGGTCCTCTCCCTATTTCTGCAAACAAAAAACGTTGCCGTTGCCGTTGCCGTTGGTCAACCCAGAGCTGCACAGTTTTTACCGAAATCTTAAAGTTGAAGGAGAATCCGTGGTTGAAATAGATTCAGATTTGGATGAAATTGAAGAAAATTTCTAAAAATTTAATTAATAACATTCAAAAATATATATTTGTTTGTGTTCATATATGCATCTGTATTGAAGTGCCTATTTATTTTATTGTATTACTGATGTTAATTTTATTTTAATGTTTAAAAATTCTTCTGTTAAACGCAAATTATTTTAAATCTTTACTTATGAGTTTTCTATTGTAAATTACATAAAGAACTTGCATATTTTGTCCTTTATAAATAAAAATGGATTTTGGATTATCCACTTAAGTCTTGTTTGTGTCATTAAAATGTTTGAAAAGGAACTTAAGTCGTAATAGGTTAAAAATTTTCTGAAATTATTCGTTCCAGGTGATTTTTGTAAATGCTCTTACCTGACATAAGTGGATATTTTTTTCTAAAATCAGTTTGGAAGCACTTATTTCCTTTAAACTTGGCTTAAAATAAAACCGTTGCGGTTAGTCGAAGATAGTTAACTGGAAAATCATAAGAAATCATGACCCCTTTGTGTAATGGTCCTATTTCTTTTTAATATGTATTAACAGAAGTTTTGTTAACAGTTAAATGTGTTTTTTCGCTCTCCTGTTTTTTATTCATTAAAAATATTTTCTGTTCCGTCTACAGAAAACGTAACTCGCGCGCTACAATGAAAGTATCAACGTGTATTTCCTAGACCGATAGGTCCGGGTAAACCGCTGAACCACTTTCATGCTTGGGATTGTGAACTGAAACTGTTCACATGAACTTGGAATTCCCAGTAAGTGTGAGTCATTAACTCGCATTGATTACGTCCCTGCCCTTTGTACACACCGCCCGTCGCTAGTACCGATTTAATTATTTAGTGAGGACTCCGGACGTGATTACTGTGACGCCTTGTGTTTCGCGGTTGTTTCGCAAAAGTTGACCGAACTTGATTATTTAGAGGAAGTAAAAGTCGTAACAAGACTTCCGTAGGTGAACCTGCGGAAGGATCATTATTGTGTTCCTATGCGAAAAAAATATAAAAACAAAAGCAAAACAAAAACAAAAAACGAATAAAAGGGAAAAAAATATTTTTTTTTCTTTTTGTTCTTTTCGTTCGATATGTTTTAAATTATTGATACTTATTATATAAATCCATGTGGGTATATCAATAATTCGTATAAAACATATTTGAGTGTTTTTCTTTGTTTTTATTCCTTGTAATGCATTATGAACAGCATATTACTTGTGAATTTCGCATACATTGTATTTGAACACTAAAAAACCTTTAAACATATTTAGCTGTACTTATTATTTATAATAAATTTATAAGAAGTTAAACGATTTTTTTATAGAAAATATATAAATGATAAGTTAATTTGTTCAGATTAACGTGTAATTCCTTTTTTATGGTATTTTCTATTTGTGTTTAAGCATATGGTTATATATATAATACATGTTATATACATATTGAATACCTTGTATATACATAGTATTTAAATATACTAGAGACTGTTTTTATTCAAGAATTATTTGGTAAATGCACAAACAAGAGAATAACTAAAAACTGGTATTGCTGTTTTTGTTGACCTAAGACATGAAATATAGTTCCACACGTATTTGGTTATATGTATGTACATGTATACAGATACATTGTTTGCAGTGCAGCTGAGAAAACGTAAATATTTATGTTTAGTTATAAGTACTAGTTGTAGATAGTCACACACGTGTACAAATACTTTTGATTAACAGTAAAAATTAGAACAATAAGAATGTAAATACAAATAACCATAAATATTTCCATTCCTTTGTTAGAAGTACACATAAGATTTGAAAAACAACTGACCTGCGCGTCGGTACTAGCATAAGTATAAATAGAAGTAGTTTGTAATCGAATAAACAGAATAAAATTGACCCCTGAGCGAAAAGCACGCGTTGTATCATTTATTTAATTGGCGCCCAGCTATTTATTGTAAGTCTGTTTCCAAAATCCTTATGTCAGGATAATAGAACAGCAGAAGAACCCCCAAAAAAAAAAAAAAGTGAAGTCGAAAAAGTCGGGGTTCCCAAAATCCTATGTAAAGGATAATCGGGCGGGAAAAAAAGAACACCAAAAAAAAAAAAATCAAGTGAAGTCGAAAAATCGTGCATCGGGAAAAAATATGTCAACAATCCCACGCCAAGGACAATCGGGAAGGAAAAAGAAGTCACCAATTCCACGCCAGGACAACGGGACATGGAGCTGTACTTAATGTAAGCATACCTAGTATCTAAGAGAATTGAAATTGTACGCTAGGAGTAAGATCGAATTTTGCCAAGTTTTATGAAAATAAACAACATTTGTGACAAGCGAAAAAATAGGTGTAAAATGTAGTTAACCACAGAAGCCATTACCGATTTGGTTACTCAAATCACTACAGCTGTAGCGAATCAGCTGGAACAGCGCGTATCTGAATAGATTAGGCAGGTGCAAGCTAATGTTGACGCGTTGAATTTAAATGTTGCTCCACCAAAAGTTTTGAGGTACGAGGACATAGGATAGATACAAATATCCAATGCGATATTGAACTCGATGTTGTGAAGACTGTACCCGAGTTTTCCGGTGAGTCGGCTCGATATCCATCATGGCGACAGTCTGCAAAAGCAGCTATGAAGCCATAATACGAAATAAAATAACATGAGCGGCGGATACCATGTTATCATCATTTAGCAAGGCTTGGCCAAACATACTCGGACAAAAGACCGCTACATCTTCTAGAGCAAGAACTCTCCACTTTGCGACAGGGAAGACAATCCATTACGGACTATTACGATTCAGTAGAGAAGCATCTGACACTCCTTACAAATAAAGCAGTTATGCAATATAAAATTGACATTTAACGACATCGCATTATTGAATATTGAAAATGTAAAAAAAATTGAGGAATGAAATACAATAAAAAATGTATCATATGGTATCAACCTAATATTTATAATTAAAGTAAGGATAATATTAGTAATCATTACAAGAATGGTAAAAAGAAAACAACTAAAATAAAATTTGTAAATACAAGAACTCAGGAGAGTTCTAACAGTAACGTTGGGGGAGTTACGTCATCAGATGACTCCAACACTCCCAAAATAAATAATAATTGTAAATATGTGTATTTTGCAACTATAAATGCATAAATGCATAAGTTGCAAAATGGCATAACCAAATACGGTACCATGATCGTGTATATACAAACACATATCTGTGGACTTTTTGAAAACCTGCTTAAGTCGAGATAAGTAAATTTTCCAATTTCTTTATCATAAAAGCACATTTTCATAACGGTCATTTCTGTCTCATCAGCGTACTGATAGCGTGATTCGCGACGGAGATATGAATTTTGAAAAAGCATCTTAAGTCGATATTTTTTCCTAGTGCATTTGCGAAAACAACTTAAGTCAGATAAGATAGAAAAGAGAAGAAACATTCTAAATAAACCTCTAACTATCGTTTAGGAAACCATCTTAAATCAACTTGATGTGACGCTTTTTTTTATTTTGCTTTTGGAAACGAACTTAACTTGGTGTAAGTGCTTTTTCCTTGGGCAGAACTTGAAATAATACCAATATAAAAGGAGTTCAGCTCATTTTAGAAATTATTTTATGACCAACTCTTGCCGTGTTAATACGTCTTATGTCCTGCTAAGAGCATTTTCTGAAATTTTCCGAACAGAAAGGCTAAGTCTGCGGGTATTTTAATTGATCTTAGGTGTTTTTTTTTTAAATGCAAATATAACAAAAAATTTGCCAGATAAGTTGCTTTTACAATGAAAAGGGGACAGATTCTTGCAAATATGGCAAGAAAATTGCCAAAAAAAAGACACAGAGATATTAAAATCCAATTCAACAGAGACAACCTCTGAAAGTTTAGTGGCAGATCAGCAAATGCGAGTTACGGACTGTGATTTAACCCCACTTTCCTTTGAAGTTAGCACATCACGTGTTCGTTCTGAGTCGCAACAACGCAAGGTTTCTGATGAATTTACAAGTCAAAGCGAGTCTGAAGAAGACGTCTTTCATGAAATTTTGATTGATGATTTTTTAGACTCAGATTTTGTACCTTCAAGTGAAAATTCTGAGCTGAATGCCACCACTGAAAGCATACAAATTATGGCAAATGTTTTAGAAGCGGACATCAATAATTTTGTCTCACCTGGTTTAAATGAGGCCGAGCTTTTTTCTACTCCTAATAAATCACCAAAACAAACTAAAAAGCCAGGAAGAAATTTAAACAAGGAATACAAAAAGTCTAGAAAAAACTGCAGTGATTACACAAATATACAAGTTCTGGGGGAATGTAGAATGACATGCAAAACAAAAATTCCTTCCTAATGACCGCCGGGGATGGAGTGCTCCAAGCAACAAGCTTACGGTTGAAAAGCATAACGAAGTTTTGAACTTTATAAACTCTATACCAAAATATGAAAGCCATTACAGTCGGCGTCATACTACCAAGATCTATTTCCAAACGAGGACTTAATCAGGCATCACTCTATAGATTGTATAAAGAAAACATTTCTAATCCGGTGTTAGAATCAAAATTTCAGGAAATATTTAAAACTTTAGACATTAAATTTAAAAAACCCCAGCTTGATTTATGTACCTAATGCGAAACATTGAAAGAAAAAATTAAAAACACTGAGAATATGGAGGAAAAAGCTAAGATTACTTTACAATTAAAAAACCATCATGATGCTGCTGATTTCGCATATGACTGCAAGAAAAGGGACACAGAACTCTCCCGTCAAGATAAGTCTGTGAAAATGTTTTCTTTCGACTTGCAGCAGTGTCTGCCAACGCCTTATTTTAAAGCTTCAATGTTTTTTATAAACGTCCCTTGTGGATCTTCAACTTAACTATTCATGATGGTGCCACCAACAAGCCCAACAGCTACATTTGGCATGAAGCTATTGCGAAGCGCGAAGCTAATGACATCGGCACTTGCACTTATAAGTGCCTCGCAAGCTTGTCTAATGACGTAAAGCATCTCATTTTATACAGTGATTCATGCACTGGTCAAAATCTTAACTCGTATATTTGTGCTATGTTTGCAAAGGTGTTGGAAGATCATCCCACAATTGAAACAATTGATCACAAGTTTCTGGTTGTTGGTCATACCCATCTAGAATGTGATACAGTTCACGCACAGATAGAAAAGAAAAAGAAATACACTTCTGTTTCTATTCAACATCCCCATGACTGGTCAAATTTAATTGCTGCTACAAACAAAAAGTATATTACTCAGGAGATGAAGCAAGAAGAATTCTACAATTTCAATGCATTGATAAAAGACAAATATACCTGGAGAAACAATAACACCGAAGGTAAGTATTTTACTTATAAGTAGTTAATAGTATTAATATTAGTAGTTTGCTTATTTCTTATTTTAAAATTATTATTTCTTACAATTTTTTAGGTGAAAAGTTTGAGTGGAAGTTTGTAAGGTGTGAAAAAGGAGCCTGAACTGATACGCTACAAATATTCTCTTGGCTTGGACGATCCATTTAAGGAATTAAACATAAAAGCACGGCGTAAAAGAGATCAAAATTATGAGCTTGCAAAATCTTATACGGGTCCTCTCCCTATTTCTGCAAACAAAAAACGTTGCCGTTGCCGTTGCCGTTGGTCAACCCAGAGCTGCACAGTTTTTACCGAAATCTTAAAGTTGAAGGAGAATCCGTGGTTGAAATAGATTCAGATTTGGATGAAATTGAAGAAAATTTCTAAAAATTTAATTAATAACATTCAAAAATATATATTTGTTTGTGTTCATATATGCATCTGTATTGAAGTGCCTATTTATTTTATTGTATTACTGATGTTAATTTTATTTTAATGTTTAAAAATTCTTCTGTTAAACGCAAATTATTTTAAATCTTTACTTATGAGTTTTCTATTGTAAATTACATAAAGAACTTGCATATTTTGTCCTTTATAAATAAAAATGGATTTTGGATTATCCACTTAAGTCTTGTTTGTGTCATTAAAATGTTTGAAAAGGAACTTAAGTCGTAATAGGTTAAAAATTTTCTGAAATTATTCGTTCCAGGTGATTTTTGTAAATGCTCTTACCTGACATAAGTGGATATTTTTTTCTAAAATCAGTTTGGAAGCACTTATTTCCTTTAAACTTGGCTTAAAATAAAACCGTTGCGGTTAGTCGAAGATAGTTAACTGGAAAATCATAAGAAATCATGACCCCTTTGTGTAATGGTCCTATTTCTTTTTAATATGTATTAACAGAAGTTTTGTTAACAGTTAAATGTGTTTTTTCGCTCTCCTGTTTTTTATTCATTAAAAATATTTTCTGTTCCGTCTACAGAAAACGTAACTCGCGCGCTACAATGAAAGTATCAACGTGTATTTCCTAGACCGATAGGTCCGGGTAAACCGCTGAACCACTTTCATGCTTGGGATTGTGAACTGAAACTGTTCACATGAACTTGGAATTCCCAGTAAGTGTGAGTCATTAACTCGCATTGATTACGTCCCTGCCCTTTGTACACACCGCCCGTCGCTAGTACCGATTTAATTATTTAGTGAGGACTCCGGACGTGATTACTGTGACGCCTTGTGTTTCGCGGTTGTTTCGCAAAAGTTGACCGAACTTGATTATTTAGAGGAAGTAAAAGTCGTAACAAGACTTCCGTAGGTGAACCTGCGGAAGGATCATTATTGTGTTCCTATGCGAAAAAAATATAAAAACAAAAGCAAAACAAAAACAAAAAACGAATAAAAGGGAAAAAAATATTTTTTTTTCTTTTTGTTCTTTTCGTTCGATATGTTTTAAATTATTGATACTTATTATATAAATCCATGTGGGTATATCAATAATTCGTATAAAACATATTTGAGTGTTTTTCTTTGTTTTTATTCCTTGTAATGCATTATGAACAGCATATTACTTGTGAATTTCGCATACATTGTATTTGAACACTAAAAAACCTTTAAACATATTTAGCTGTACTTATTATTTATAATAAATTTATAAGAAGTTAAACGATTTTTTTATAGAAAATATATAAATGATAAGTTAATTTGTTCAGATTAACGTGTAATTCCTTTTTTATGGTATTTTCTATTTGTGTTTAAGCATATGGTTATATATATAATACATGTTATATACATATTGAATACCTTGTATATACATAGTATTTAAATATACTAGAGACTGTTTTTATTCAAGAATTATTTGGTAAATGCACAAACAAGAGAATAACTAAAAACTGGTATTGCTGTTTTTGTTGACCTAAGACATGAAATATAGTTCCACACGTATTTGGTTATATGTATGTACATGTATACAGATACATTGTTTGCAGTGCAGCTGAGAAAACGTAAATATTTATGTTTAGTTATAAGTACTAGTTGTAGATAGTCACACACGTGTACAAATACTTTTGATTAACAGTAAAAATTAGAACAATAAGAATGTAAATACAAATAACCATAAATATTTCCATTCCTTTGTTAGAAGTACACATAAGATTTGAAAAACAACTGACCTGCGCGTCGGTACTAGCATAAGTATAAATAGAAGTAGTTTGTAATCGAATAAACAGAATAAAATTGACCCCTGAGCGAAAAGCACGCGTTGTATCATTTATTTAATTGGCGCCCAGCTATTTATTGTAAGTCTGTTTCCAAAATCCTTATGTCAGGATAATAGAACAGCAGAAGAACACCAAAAAAAAAAAATCAAGTGAAGTCGAAAAATCGTGCATCGGGAAAAAATATGTCAACAATCCCACGCCAAGGACAATCGGGAAGGAAAAAGAAGTCACCAATTCCACGCCAGGACAACGGGACATGGAGCTGTACTTAATGTAAGCATACCTAGTATCTAAGAGAATTGAAATTGTACGCTAGGAGTAAGATCGAATTTTGCCAAGTTTTATGAAAATAAACAACATTTGTGACAAGCGAAAAAATAGGTGTAAAATGTAGTTAACCACAGAAGCCATTACCGATTTGGTTACTCAAATCACTACAGCTGTAGCGAATCAGCTGGAACAGCGCGTATCTGAATAGATTAGGCAGGTGCAAGCTAATGTTGACGCGTTGACTTTAAATGTTGCTCCACCAAAAGTTTTGAGGTACGAGGACATAGGATAGATACAAATATCCAATGCGATATTGAACTCGATGTTGTGAAGACTGTACCCGAGTTTTCCGGTGAGTTGGTTCGATATCCATCATGGCGACAGTCTGCAAAAGCAGCTATGAAGCCATAATACGAAATAAAATAACATGAGCGGCGGATACCATGTTATCATCATTTAGCAAGGCTTGGCCAAACATACTCGGACAAAAGACCGCTACATCTTCTAGAGCAAGAACTCTCCACTTTGCGACAGGGAAGACAATCCATTACGGACTATTACGATTCAGTAGAGAAGCATCTGACACTCCTTACAAATAAAGCAGTTATGCAATGCGGGGACAGAGAAGCCTTGAAACTTCTTAATGAGAAGTATAGGAATGATGCCTTACGTGTTTTCATTTCAGGGTTAAATCGACCCCTTAATGATATTTTGTTTTCAAGTCGCCTGGAAGATTTATCAACAGCTTTAGCCTTAGCACAAGAATTAGAAATGAATCAACAACGCTACACATTTGCTAACGCATTCGCAAATAGAAACAGTGGTTTTTACCGAATGTCTCATCCTCAATATCGCACGGCACATAATCATGAAATGACAGTCTTGTCACAACCACAACCAGAGCCTATGGATGTTGATCCCAGCTTTTCTCGGCTAAACAACATGCATAATAATAGGCAGCAAACGCGTTTAATAAATTTCAATCGTTCTAACTATAGAACAAGATCAGGAAATCCCCAAAGACAATAATAATAGTAATAATAGTAATAATAATAGACAAAATAACTGTGGTCAGCATGTGAATCATTACCAAATATATGAAAGTGAAGGAATGAAGAATACTTTCAAGGATAGTCGCACTAAATTTTTAAATAACAATTATCAATTGCGGTATGTGCTTATTAAAATACGTAATGGGAAAGAACTCAAATTACTTATTGACACCGGAACAGCGAAAAATTATGTACTTAACCATGAATTTCTAACGTCAATCAAAAAACTGGAAAAACCTTTCAGTTTATCATCCATTAATGGTACCACAACTATTTTCGAAAAATGTTGGATAGAAGTATTTGGTACAATAACAGAATTCCATATTTTAAAGGATCTAGAAAGTTTTGATGGAATTATAGGATTTGATTTCCTTAGGCTAATTGGCGGAGTTTTAAATACAAATACAGGATATTTGAACTATAATAATGGCAGGGAACAGATAAGTTTTTTGAAATGTGTTCAAATTAATACATTGCAAACTATTGTCGAAAATGTTCCACCTAGGGCAAACCTAAAGTTTCAAAATATGTTGAAATCATTTGAAAAAGTATTTGCAGACCCAGAAGAAGCTTTACCGTATAACACTAAAGTAGTGGCGACAATCAAAACAACAACTAGCGAACCTATTTATTCGAAATCTTATCCTTATCAAGTGTCTGCAACAAAGTTTGTAAATTCCGAAGTCGAGTCACTTCTCGCTAACAAAATCATTCACAAAAGTCGCTCTCCCTATAACAACCCAATATGGGTTGTAGACAAAAAAGGAATTGATGAGACAGGTAGCAAAAAGCTACGGATGGTAATAGATTTTCGCAAATTAAATGAAAAAACTATTCCTGACCGGTATCCAATTCCTGACACAAATGTGATTCTGACGAATCTTGGAAAATCAAAGTATTTTACAACGATCGATCTAATGTCGGGATTTCACCAAATTTTTCTTGCTGAAAAGGATCGAGAGAAAACAGCCTTCTCCGTGAATAACGGCAAGTATGAATTTTGCAGGTTACCCTTTGGGTTGAAAAATGCTCTTAGTATTCTTCAGAGAGCGATAGACGACATATTGAGATATCGGGGCACGTTGTCATGTTTACATTGATGACGTAATAATTTTCTCTCCCGATATTGCTGGGTGCCAATATGAGAATAGCATTGGAAAAATGCAAATTTTTCAGAACTAGCGTAGAGTTCCTTGGTTTTGTAGTTTCCGAGAATGGCCTTAAGACAGCTGACGATAAAACACTTGCCATACTAAAATTTGACGAACCCAAAACTCTTCGGGCGTTACGCTCCTTTTTAGGACTGTCAGGATATTATAGGAGATTTATTCGAGATTATGCGAAAATTGCAAAGCCGCTAAAGGAAATATTAAACGGAGAAAATGGCCATATAAACACGAAGCACTCAAGTCGTAAACAAAAAACATTGTCAAAGGAAGCTCAAAAGGCGTTTAATAAACTAAAAGAAATCCTTGCATCTGAAGATGTTACTCTTCGCTTTCCAGAGTTTAGTAAATCTTTTGATTTAACCACCGACGCTTCCTCTGTAGCAATCGAAGCTGTACTACCGCAGGAGAAAAGACCTATAACTTTTATATCCCGCACACTATCTTCTGCAGAGCAAAACTATGCTAACGGGTGATTTTTTTGAGGTTAGGATTTTCATGCATTAGTATTTGACAGATTACGTGGGATTTCAGACATGGTGTCAAAGAGAAAGATGCTCAGTATGCTTTGACATTTCATCATGAATAGACTTACTAACGAGCAACGCTTGCAAATCATTGAATTTTATTACCAAAATCAGTGTTCGGTTCGAAATGTGTTTCGCGCTTTACGTCCGATTTATGGTCTACATAATCGACCAAGTGAGCAAACAATTAATGCGATTGTGACCAAGTTTCGCACTCAGTTTACTTTATTGGACATTAAACCAACCACACGAATGCGTACAGTGCGTACAGAAGAGAATATTGCGTCTGTTTCTGAGAGTGTGGCTGAAGACCGTGAAATGTCGATTCGTCGCCGTTCGCAGCAATTGGGTTTGTGTTATTCGACCACATGGAAGATTTTACGCAAAGATCTTGGTGTAAAACCGTATAAAATACAGCTCGTGCAAGAACTGAAGCCGAACGATCTGCCACAACGTCGAATTTTCAGTGAATGGGCCCTAGAAAAGTTGGCAGAAAATCCGCTTTTTTATCGACAAATTTTGTTCAGCGATGAGGCTCATTTCTGGTTGAATGGCTACGTAAATAAGCAAAATTGCCGCATTTGGGGTGAAGAGCAACCAGAAGCCGTTCAAGAACTGCCCATGCATCCCGAAAAATGCACTGTTTGGTGTGGTTTGTACGCTGGTGGAATCATTGGACCGTATTTTTTCAAAGATGCTGTTGGACGCAACGTTACGGTGAATGGCGATCGCTATCGTTCGATGCTAACAAACTTTTTGTTGCCAAAAATGGAAGAACTGAACTTGGTTGACATGTGGTTTCAACAAGATGGCGCTACATGCCACACAGCTCCCGATTCTATTGCCATTTTGAGGGAAAACTTCGGACAACAATTCATCTCAAGAAATGGACCCGTAAGTTGGCCACCAAGATCATGCGATTTAACGCCTTTAGACTATTTTTTGTGGGGCTACGTCAAGTCTAAAGTCTACAGAAATAAGCCAGCAACTATTCCAGCTTTGGAAGACAACATTTCCGAAGAAATTCGGGCTATTCCGGCCGAAATGCTCGAAAAAGTTGCCCAAAATTGGACTTTCCGAATGGACCACCTAAGACGCAGCCGCGGTCAACATTTAAATGAAATTATCTTCAAAAAGTAAATGTCATGAACCAATCTAACGTTTCAAATAAAGAACCGATGAGATTTTGCAAATTTTATGCGTTTTTTTTTTAAAAAAAGTTATCAAGCTCTTAAAAAATCACCCGATACTAATGAAAGAGAAATGATTGCGATTGTTTGGTCAATGCAGAATTTACGAAATTATTTGTACGGCGTTAACAACCTTAACATATTTACAGACCATCAGCCACTAACATTTTCCATTTCGGACCGTAACCCCAATACAAAACTACAACGTTGGAGAAGTTTTGTAGAAGAATTTGCGCCCAAATTCCATTACAAACCAGGTACTGGAAATGTGGTAGCAGATGCCCTTTCGCGGCAGTACATTCAACACATGAATCAATGCGATAATATCGATCAGTACAGTACACAATGCTGCACAAACTGCGAACTTTCTTTTACCCAGTTTATTCAGATCGTACCAACAACTATTAATAGTTTTAGAAACCAAATTGTTTTATCAAAAGTGCAAACTTCTGACCGTGCAGTAACTTCTCCGTTTCCTGAATATAAGCGTCACGATATTCAATTTAGCGACATTCAGTCCCTATATCATTTACTAAAATATGCTATTAATGCAGATGTTGTTAATGGTATTCATTGCCTGTGCTAGGAAAAATACAAAATGAGATTGTAGAACTATTTCCATCGGTTCGCTTCAAACACACAGAAAACTTGGTTATGGACTTACCAAACGAAAGTGATCAAATTGAAGCAATCGCTACAGAACATAATCGCGCTCATCGAGCCGCTGGAGAAAATATTCCCCAATTAATTAGTGAATATTTTTTTCCTAGAATGAGGAAAAAGATAACAGACTTTGCGAAAAATTGTAGCATTTGCGCGAAAAGTAAATATGTTAGATATCCTAAAAAGCAGATTATGAAATCAACCCCAATACCCACTTACCCAGGGGAAATCCTGCACATGGATATATACAGTACAAATGGCCAATATTTTTTGACGTGCTTGGATAAATTTTCAAAGTTTGCATTCATTAAACCCATAGATTCTCGTTCAATTGTAGATTTAAAAGTACCAATAATTAGGATATTAGGATTTTTCAAAAACCCAAAAATTTTAGTCACAGATAATGAAGCAACATTTTGCTCTCAATCAATAAAGTCAGTCATTCGAGACAATTTTGATATGACGCACTTCACAGCACCTGCAATGCATAGCAGTACAAATGGCCAAGTTGAGAGATTTCACTCTACACTTAGCGAAATTGTTAGAACAGTAAAACAGGAAAATGGACTTGCAGGTAGCAGTTACAAAATATAACAACTCAATCCATTCAACGATCCACCGAAGGCCGATAGATGTTATATTTTCCTTACCAACCGTATCCAACCTTAAAAAGCTTTTCGAAAACCAAGAGAAAAAGGAATCCTTGGGGGCCGATGCCAACGAGATGCTTCGCCTCATTAATACACTGAGCTTTCGCAGTAGAAAAACTAGATCAATAAATTTTTTAGGTTCTGCATTGAAATTTGTTGCTGGCACTTCGGATCACAGTGATTTAGAGATATGAGGAGAAAGGCAAACAAGGTCAATAGAAGCTGAAAACCAGCAAATAGAGATAAATGCTGATTTAGTAAATAAGATAAACGAGTTAATTTCTCAAATTAATAAACTCAAATACAATCATTACGAGAAAGTAGAAAATAAAATGTGTCCAGACTTATTTCAGATAATAGCTGTTCGTAATCAAAGAGTAATCTCGCTTCTCATTAATGTTGTCTATTCAGTTACGCTCGCTAAATTAAATACAGTAAATAATGTAATTTTATCAGATAACAAAATTAAGAAAGTATTAAATCAAGAAAATTACCAACTAGGTATAAGTGCCCTTATGGCTGATGGAAATGTTAAGATCTACTCTAATAATGAGATATTAAAATATTTGGCCAATTAATAGAAATTTTTCCGGTAGTATACAATAACACGATATTAGATTTAAGAAATAAATATGCTGCTAAATACGGGAAATACCGTAGTCCTCTTTATAGTTGCAAGGAAACTGTAACTATCCCTTTCTGTCAAATTGATACATTTGGTTCCTGCATGTACCAAATGCTAAACAACATTTCGGCAACCTGTAAGACAACTACAGCATACCATATACCTCCGGTCATCCAAATCGACGAAAAAATTCTGCTAGTCAACAACCAGAATATAATCTTAAAGGAAGGAAACCAAACGAAAGAATTGATGGGGACATTCTTAATAATGTACGACAACGATTTTAATAAATAATACAAAGTACCCGGTGAGCGAAAAAAGTCCATATATGGTGCCTGAATTAACGAACCGCTTCAAATTGAATATCTCTGAGCCACAATCCCAACGCTACCTTACCTGCATCAAATACACATACAAAACCTACAGAAGATAGAAAAATTTAGTGAAGATGCATCAAAAATATGTATTGGTATGTCCTCATTTCAATAACAGGTACATTAATAACAACCATAATTGTGTACCTAAAATGTAAAAGATCAGATACATTAATCAGCACATTTTCCAACCCATCGCAGCCAAGTAACCTATTTACAAATGAGCATTTTGACCTGATGATAAAAACTATCGAAAGCAACCTAAAGCAGATTCGGGACGCATCTGTTTAAGGGAGGGGATAGTTATAAAGGGTGATTTTTTAAGAGCTTGATAACTTTTTTTAAAAAAAAAACGCATAAAATTTGCAAAATCTCATCGGTTCTTTATTTGAAACGTTAGATTGGTTCATGACATTTACTTTTTGAAGATAATTTCATTTAAATGTTGACCGCGGCTGCGTCTTAGGTGGTCCATTCGGAAAGTCCAATTTTGGGCAACTTTTTCGAGCATTTCGGCCGGAATAGCCCGAATTTCTTCGGAAATGTTGTCTTCCAAAGCTGGAATAGTTGCTGGCTTATTTCTGTAGACTTTAGACTTGACGTAGCCCCACAAAAAATAGTCTAAAGGCGTTAAATCGCATGATCTTGGTGGCCAACTTACGGGTCCATTTCTTGAGATGAATTGTTGTCCGAAGTTTTCCCTCAAAATGGCAATAGAATCGCGAGCTGTGTGGCATGTAGCGCCATCTTGTTGAAACCACATGTCAACCAAGTTCAGTTCTTCCATTTTTGGCAACAAAAAGTTTGTTAGCATCGAACGATAGCGATCGCCATTCACCGTAACGTTGCGTCCAACAGCATCTTTGAAAAAATACGGTCCAATGATTCCACCAGCGTACAAACCACACCAAACAGTGCATTTTTCGGGATGCATGGGCAGTTCTTGAACGGCTTCTGGTTGCTCTTCACCCCAAATGCGGCAATTTTGCTTATTTACGTAGCCATTCAACCAGAAATGAGCCTCATCGCTGAACAAAACGTAAAGCGCGAAACACATTTCGAACCGAACACTGATTTTGGTAATAAAATTCAATGATTTGCAAGCGTTGCTCGTTAGTAAGTCTATTCATGATGAAATGTCAAAGCATACTGAGCATCTTTCTCTTTGACACCATGTCTGAAATCCCACGTAATCTGTCAAATACTAATGCATGAAAATCCTAACCTCAAAAAAATCACCCGTTAGTTACACTTGTATTTGGTTATATGTACATGTATACAGATACATTGTTTGCAGTGCAGCTGAGAAAACATAAATATTTATGTATAGTTATAAATACTAGTTGCAGATAGTCACACATGTGTACAAATATGTACTTTAGATTATCAGTAAAATTTAGAACAATAAGAATGTAAATACAAATAACCATAAATACTTCCATTCCTTTGTTAGAAGTACACATACGATTTGAAAAACAACTGACCTGCGCATCGGTACTAGCATAAGTATAAATAGAAGTAGTTTGTAAAAGAATAAACAGAATAAAATTGACCACTGAGCGAAAAGCACGCGTTGTATCATTTATTTAATTCGTGCTCAGCTTTCCAAATGTTTGAGTTTAAAATTACAATTTTTAGAACGATGTTTTTTACATTTTTTATTTAAAAATTTGTTATAAATATCATTATTATTCTTTCAATAAATTAAAAACTCTTGACTTTGAATCAAAAAACACAAAAATTTTTTACTCTAAGCGGTGGAACACTCGGCTCATGGGTCGATGAAGAACGCAGCAAACTGTGCGTCATCGTGTGAACTGCAGGACACAATGAACATCGACATTTTGAATGCATATTGCGGTCCATGCTGTTATGTACTTTAATAAATTTTAAAGTGCTGCTTGGACTACATATAGTTGAGGGTTGTAAGACTATGCTAAATTAGTTGCTTATTACTTTAGTTAATTCAAAGAATTTAAGCATATAGTATATAGTTGGATTGTATTTTCTAATCCATAATATTAATAGCATAAAAAGAAATATATACAACATATTCTTGAATACCTCATATTTGAACGAAATTTTATAATAAACTAGCTGACGCCGCAGCCGTTGTCCTGCGTTAAATTATGTATTATGAAATGAAGAGAAAGTGAAATTCATCATTTAATTTTTGATGTTTTTTTTTTTTTTGTTTTCAATGTAACGCAGCTTTATAAACAACATTTTTGGGTTTCTGTTCCGGTGTACAGAAAAGATGGTTTTCCAACTCGTGTGCACGCCAATGCCGTGTGAAAAACATAACATTTCCAAGTTTATGCCTCACACCATGCGACTATCTTTAGGCCCTGTTGATTGTCATCTCAAATGCAATTTTAACTGGAAATGGAATACGTTTGAACTGAAATGGGAAATCGTTAGAACTCATAGGAACTCGTAGAATCAAGCATTCTCCCCCTTGTATTCGATAGGTGTATCACAATCAGTCGGGTTCCACTACACAGTTTCGGCGCATGAAGATTGCGAATCATAATAACGACGGATCCAACTTTGAGACGCAAATGATGCGGTGGCTTACCGAGCCTGTCCAAAGAGTTTAGAAATACCACTGGATAATTCACGGCGTCGTCTTCATTGTCAAGACGATCGATGGATTTTTATGAGCGCAAACCCTTCTGAATATGACTTTGAGTCTTCCAGTTTAATTCATTAACATCGGTATTTTTGGCAGGTAACATTGCGCGTGCACTTAAGGAATCTTAGTTACGATAATTTAGTCAATGTCCGAACATTTGCGATGAGTTCATCTTTCGTGAATTGATAAAGGGAAGGTGGAATTGATATCTAACCACCGGAAGTATCAACCGATGTAAACTGTCTTCGAAAATTTCATTTTTGTTCGTATCGCATAATAGACGCGGATTTGAAGGCTGATATGTCGAAATGATTACCGCGAAAAGTGTGCAAACTTTATTTTCATTCCAGTGATTAACGTGTTCCAGGAATTTTAATTGCTGGCTTACTTCTCCAAAACTTCGAACCATTCACAGTACGCAATGACACAAATAAAGTTGAACCGCGTACATTAATCAATGAGAACTGAAGGTAGAAACACTTGTCGTTTTTCGGGTGGATTGTATAAATTCGTCCTAATCCATTAGTTGATAAGACACGTGGATGTCAATCTGCTGGTTGGCCTTGCTTTTTGCGTAACTATTTCTTCGACGTTGCATTCCAGGCATAATATCAAGGTATTTCCGAATATAGTAATGTTCTCACAAACAGATGACTGACGAAAGTTAAGAAAAACTCGTCAATGTTAATTTTGTTGCTGGCGATGTTTCCACTGGCTATACTGTATCCTCTGGATTGAAATACACTCTTTGGCCATTCTCCAAGTTAACTGCGAGACGCACAAAAGTCGGTAAACGTTCATGAATTGCAAAAGTAAATATTCGTCGAAGCGCTTTATTGCAGTTCACGTATCGACCGTATCGTTTAAGACCAATAACCGCATTTTTGCTTCCTTTGGTGACGTACTTTCAAACGTATTTTATCGATTTCACCTAACTGCAGTCATCCAAAGAGGAATGTGTGCGTGCGGAAAACCTCAATTTTGCCACTCAACAGAGTACATCTAGCATCCAACAGCACCACATATACGTTGCTTCAAGATAAAGTCAATCAAACATCGTAACTGTTGACATCGTGACGATCGCTTGCTTATTAACCGCGATCCATAATTCTGCACGTATGTCGCCGCATCCTGGGAGAACTTCTTGCCTTGCCTTGCCTTGGGATGCCATACTTTGATGGCAAAAAGAACACCGACCGATATTAGGGTGACCTCTTGGTGGCTTTGTAACAAATTTCAATCTGCAATTGACTTCTTTGTGTGAAACACACGTAAAGTTTTCACTGAATAATTTTCAATAATTTTTCTTTTGAATAGCCGGAATAAAAAAGCAAGCGACCGAAATTGAACTATTCAAATAATTTACAAATCAAAATATTGAAAAACAAAACAATCAAAAATTGAAAAAAAAAAATTTATAGAAAAAAGTTACTTTTTGGAATTATCCAATTTGCTGACTTTTCATGAAAAGTATAAGATATTTTTATTTCTAAACCTTCCTTGATTCACAACGCACAACCTCTTAAAATTTCATCAATATTGGTTCAGCCGTTCTCTTAGCGTTACTAATGAACAAACATTCATTCGTTTGTAAGAGAAAAAGAAAAGGCCGTTTTTAGGGGTTTTCCGGCAATTATTCGAAATTTTTTCTCAGCAGAAACCATCTCTGAACCTCAACGAACATATTAAAAAAAGAATTATCAAATTTGGTTCAGTCGAATGAGAGTTATGAGCGTACATACATTTTGACGATTCATTTTTATTTATATAGATGAGAATCTTAGTATTCCCAAAATAAAAAAAAAAATTCAATATTATTTAAAATATATTTAAATAAATACATTAAAAGGACAGTCTAGCATTAAATGCGTGTAAAATAATAACTGTCGCACCTCTTTTTTTTAATAACAGGATTAATAGTTCTATTCAAATTAAATAGTAAATCTTTTATAAATACAAGTATTATATATGTTTATTTTATGAATCAATTTCAATTCTTTCCCCTTTGATTTTTTGTACTTCCTTTAAAACGTTTAGAAAATCTTTCACAAGCGGCACGAACGACTTCATTTGGTATTCGGTTCCATATTTTTGTCAAATGGTTTTTGAATTTATCCAAAGTCATGTGACTTAAATTCCCCAGTTTGCTAAGCATATAGCCCCATATTCAATAATCCAGTGGGTTTAAGTCCGGAGAAGACGGAGGCCATTCTTCTGCTGATGTGAAACTGGGAAAATTCGCACGACACCAGCTTTGCACAGTTTTCGCTTTGTGTGCAGGAGCAGAATCTTGCTGAAAACAGAAAGGCCTATTCCCAAACATCTCCATTGCGTGAGGCTTCAAATGCTCTATTAGGACGTTATTAAAATAATATTCTGCATTTATTTTGACGCCTTTATCAATAAAAAGCAGTGGAAGTTTGCCACTTTTGCAAATCGCGCCCCATACCATCACCGAAGAAACATTTTGGAAACGCTCTACACTTTTTTTAGCTCTAGGAATATCGGACATCTTAGCTGCATACACTCAATCGTTTTAAGGGTTATGGGGTTGCTGTAGTAAAAACAGCTTTTCGTCAGAAAAGATAATTTCTGACTCTGCGTGCCTCCTTTGCAGCATTTTGCATCTCTCCCTTCGCTTTTTCTTTTGCGTATCCGTAAGCCCATGAATTCTTTTTTTCTTATAAGCTTTAAGCTTAAGGTCTTCTTTAATTATCAAATGAGCGGACTGGTGACTCATTTTAAATCTTTTGCCGAGTTTCCGTACCGAAACGGAGCAATTTCTTCAAATCTGCTCACGCACAGCTTTGATCGTTTTCTTTGTTCTGACTGATCGCTTTCGTCCAGTTTTTTTCTTTATTTGCACAGTTCCGGTTTCGACAAATCTTGCTGCGGTCCGCTGAACAAATATTCTCTTCACATTATGTCTTTTCAGAGACATAACAATTTCAGAAGTTTTCTTGCCTTGCAAAAGTAGTTCTAAAACTAGTTCCCGTTTCACATCCATACCGCTCAAAATTTTACTATCAAATGAAATGTGAAGTAAATAATAGCTAATGATGTTCAATTAGTAGGCGATGTAACGCGATAAAAAAAATTATGTGGTGATGTGATTGTAAAGAAATATGCACAGTTGTTTTAGTGCGACAGTTATTATTTTACACGCTGTATTATTTGTGGCCTAGACCTTAAGTCCCTAATGTATTTATTTAAAAAGTGGAGTTTGATTTGATAATATATTTTAACAATATGATGAAATAAATATATTAATAATTTGAAATGGGATGAAAGGATTTTATGTTTATTATTAGACCATTTATAAAATGGTATCGATATATAAAATATGTTTCTTTAAAATAGCGAAAAAATAAAAGATATAATATAAAAAAAATAATAACAAATTTTTTATACAACCTCAACTCATATGGGACTACACTTAAGCACATTAATGAGGGGAGGAAAAGAAACTAACAAGGATTTTCTTAGTAGCGGCGAGCGAAAAAAAAATAGTTCAGCACTAAGTCACTTTGTCTATATGGCAAATGTGAGATGCAGTGTATGGAATATCTTAATATCTAGTATGAGAAATTAACGATTTAAGTCCTTCTTAAATGAGGCCATTTACCCACAGAGGGTGCCAGGTCCTTATAACGTTAATGATTACTAGAAAGATATTTCCAAAGAGTCGTGTTGCTTGATAGTGCAGCACTAAGTGCGTGGTAAACCCCATCTAAAACTAAATATAACTGTGAGACCAATAGTAAACAAGTACCGTGAGGGATAGTTAAAAAGAACTCTGAATGGAGAGTTAAATAGTACCTGAAACTGCGTAGAGGTTAAGCCCGATGAACCTGAATATCCATTATGAAAAATTCATCATTATAACTGTGGTATTTAATTTTAAATATTATAGTAATAGTGTGCATTTTTTCATATAAGGACATTGTAATCTATTAACATAATAAAGTATTAATCAAAAGATCATTGGTTCTAAGTTTATTCAAATTAATTTGGGTTTAAGCTTATTAACATAGAATAAATACTGATGATTTGATAAGGTGTTGATAGATTTCATTATATAATGCTAAAATTCTTTTGAATTTTACATTAATATTATTATCATTGATTTTAATATTAATTGTATGCATTTATGTATATGATTAACAATGAGAAAGATTCAGGATACCTTCGGAACCTGTCTAACATATGTGCAAGTCATTGGGTTATATTAAACCTAATGCCGTAATTAACTTAAATGTATGGGATTAATTTTTAGTGTATTATACTATTAATTCAATCCCGGGGCGTTCCATATAGTTATGTATAATCATAACTTATTATTATTTATACCTCTAACTGGAGCGTACCTTGAGCATATACGCTGTGACCCGAAAGATGGTGAACTATACTTGATCAGGTTGAGGTCAGGGGAAAAACTGATGGAAGACCGAAACAGTTCTGACGTGCAAATCGATTGTCAGAATTGAGTACAGGGGCGAAAGACCAATCGAACCATCTAGTAGCTGGTTCCCTCCGAAATTTCCCTCAGGATAGCTGGTACATTTAAATATTATGTAAAATAATCTTATCTGGTAAAGCGAACGATTAGAGGCCTTAGGGTCGAAACGACCTTAACCTATTCTCAAACTTTTAATGGGTAAGAACCTCACCTTTCTTGATATGAAGGTTGAGGTTATGATATAATGTGCCCAGTGGGCCACTTTTGGTAAGCAAAACTGGCGCTGTGGGATGAACTAAACGTAATGTTACGGTGCCTAAATTAACAACTCATGCTGATACTATGAAAGGCGTTGGTTGCTTAAAACAGCAGGACGGTGGACATGGAAGTCGTAATCCGCTAAGTAGTATGTAACAACTCACCTGCCGAAGCAACTAGCCCTTAAAATGGATGGCGCTTAAGTTGTATACCTATACATTAATGCTAAAGTATATGACTTATAATACAATTTCGGTTGGATTATAAATTTTTAAACTTTAGTGAGCAGGGTACAACGGTGTGCTTAGAAGTGTTTGGCGTAAGCCTGCACGGAGCCGCTATTGGTACAGATCTTGGTGGTAGTAGCAAATAATCGAATGAGACCTTGGAGGACTGAAGTGGAGAAGGATTTCGTGTGGACAGTGGTTGATCACGAGTTAGTCGGTCCCAAGTTCAAGGCGAAAGCCGAAAATTTTCAAGTTTTAATGAAATGAAGTGAAATTTAATTATTTTACTTCATAATAATTAAACACTTGAATAATTTTGAATGAAAGGGAATACGGTTTCAATTCCGTAACCTGTTGAGTATCCGTTTGTTATTCAAAATGGTCCTCGTGCTCATCCTGGCAACAGGAACGACCATAAAGAAGCCGTCGAGAGGTATCGGAAGAGTTTTCTTTTCTGTTTTATAGTCGTACTACCATGGAAGTCTTTCGAAGAGAGATATGGTAGATGGACTAGAAGAGCATGACATTTACTGTTGTGTCGATATTTTCTATTCGGACCTTGAAAATTTATGGTGGGGTAACGCAAACTTCTCAACAGGCCGTACCAATACCCGCAGCTGGTCTCGAAGGTGAAGAGTCTCTAGTCGATAGAATAATGTGGGTAAGGGAAGTCATGAAATTAGATCCGTAACTACGGGATAAGGATTGGCTCTGAATATTGGGATAGTCAGGCTTGATTGGGAAGCAATACCATGGTTTATGTACTCGTTCTGGGTAAGTAGAGAATTTCGGTTCTTGTTCCCCGGATAGTAGTTACGTAGCCAATTGTGGAACTTTCTTGCTAAAATCTTTAAAGGATTATATCGTAAGATATGTATTCTTTTTAAATTATAACGATTATCAATTAACAAATCAAAAAAAATCAAAAGGATTATATCGTAAGATATGTCTTCTTCTTCTTCTTTACTGGCGTAGACACCGCTTATGCGATTATAGCCGAGTCAACAACAGCGCGCCAGTCGTTTCTTCTCTTCGCTACGTGGCGCCAAGTGGATATTCCAAGCGAAGCCAGGTCCCTCTCCACTTGGTCCTTCCAACGGAGTGGAGGTCTTCCTCTTCCTCTGCTTCCCGCGGCGGGTACTGCGTCGAATACTTTCAGAGCTGGTGCGTTTTCATCCATCCGGACAACATGACCTAGCTAGCGTAGCCGCTGTCTTTTAATTCGCTGAACTATGTCAATGTCGTCGTATATCTCGTACAGCTCATCGTTCCATCGAATGCGATATTCGCCGTGGCCAACGCGCAAAGGACCATAAATCTTTCGCAGAACTTTTCTCTCGAAAACTCGCAACGTCGACTCATCGGTTGTTGTCATCGTCCACGCCTCTGCACCATAAAGCAGGACGGGAATAATGAGCGACTTATAGAGTTTGGTTTTTGTTCGTCGAGAGAGGACTTTTCTTTTCAATTGCCTACTCAGTCCGAAGTAGCACCTGTTGGCAAGAGTAATCCTGCGTTGGATTTCCAGGCTGACATTGTTGGTGGTGTTAATGCTGGTTCCAAGATAGACGAAATTATCTACAACCTCAAAGTTATGACTGTCAACAGTGACGTGAGTGCCAAGTCGCGAGTGCGACGACTGTTCGTTTGATGACAGGAGATTTTTCGTCTTGCCCTCGTTCACTGCCAGACCCATTTGAGTTGCTTCCTTGTTCAGTCTGGAGAAAGCAGAACTAACGGCGCGGGTGTTGAGGCCGATGATATCAATATCATCGGCATACGCCAGCAGCTGTACACTCTTGTAAAAGATTGTACCTGCTCGATTAAGTTCTGCAGCTCGAATAATTTTCTCGAGCAGCAGATTGAAAAAGTCACACGATAGGGAGTCGCCTTGTCTGAAACCTCGTTTGGTATCGAACGGCTCGGAGAGGTCCCTCCCGATCCTGACGGAGCTTTTCGTGTTGCTCAACGTCAGTTTACACAGCCGTATTAGTTTTGCGGGGATACCAAATTCAGACATCGCGGCATAGTGGCAGCTCCTTTTCGTGCTGTCGAAAGCAGCTTTGAAATCGACGAAGAGGTGGTGTGTGTCGATTCTTCTTTCACGGGTCTTTTCCAAGATTTGGCGCATGGTGAATATCTGGTCGGTTGTTGATTTACCGGGTCTAAAGCCACACTGATAAGGTCCAAACAGTTTGTTGACGGTGGGCTTTAATCTTTCACACAATACGCTCGACAGAACCTTATATGCGATGTTGAGGAGGCTAATCCCACGGTAGTTGGCGCAGATTGTGGGGTCTCCTTTTTTATGGATTGGGCATAGCACACTTAAATTCCAATCGTTGGACATACTTTCGTCCGACCATATTTTACAAAGAAGCTGATGCATGCACCTTATCAGCTCTTCGCCGCCGTGTTTGAATAGCTCGGCCGGCAATCCGTTGGCCCCTGCCGCTTTGTTGTTTTTCAGGCGGGCAATTGCTATTCGAACTTCATCATGGTCGGGCAATGGAACATCTGCTCCATCGGCATAGATTGGGGTATCGGGTTCGTTTTCTCTTGGTGTTGTGTGTTCACTGCCATTCAGCAGGATGGAGAAGTGTTCCCTCCATAATTTAAGTATGCTCTGGGCATCGGTAACTAGATCACCTTTGGGGGTTCTACAAGAGTATGCTCCGGTCTTGAAACCTTCTGTAAGCCGCCGCATCTTTTCCCGCACGTGTTGTGGTCGATCGTAACGTTGCGAGGTAGGCAGCCTGTTTTCTCTCCGCTGCGACACGGCACTCCTCGTCGTACCAGCTGTTCTTTTGCACTTTCCGAAAATCAATGGTTTCGGTTGCAGCTGTACGTAAGGAGTTTGAAATGCCGTCCCACAGTTCCCTTATACCGAGTTGTTGACGAGTGCTCTCAGAGAGCAGGAGTGCAAGCCGAGTAGAAAAACGTTCGGCTGTCTGTTGTGATTGCAGCTTCACGACGTCGAACCATCCTTGTGTTTGTTGGCGTGCGTTTTTTGCTGCACAGAGGCGGGTGCGAATTTTGGCTGCAACAATATAGTGGTCCGAGTCGATGTTAGGACCTCGGAGCGCACGCACATCTAAAACACTGGAGACGTGTCTTCCGTCTATCACAACATGATCGATCTGGTTGGTGGTTTTTCGATCCGGAGACAGCCAGGTAGCTTGATGTATCTTCTTATGCTGGAATCTAGTACTACAGATAACCATATTTCAGGCCCCGGCGAAGTCGATCAGCCTCAACCCATTTGGGGATGTTTCCTCGTGGAGGCTGAATTTACCGACCGTAGTGCCAAAGATACCTTCTTTGCCCACCCTGGCGTTGAAGTCGCCAAGCACGATTTTGACATCGTGGCGGGGGCATCTCTCATAAGTGCGCTCCAAGCACTCATAAAAGGCATCTTTGGTCACATCGTCCTTCTCTTCCGTCGGGGCGTGGGCGTAAATCAGCGATATGTTGAAGAACCTCGCTTTAATGCGGATTGTGGCTAGACGTTCATTCTCCGGAGTGAATGATAGTACTCGGCGTCGGAGTCTCTCTCCCACCATAACTCCAACACCAAGCTTGCGCTCCTTTATATGGCCACTGTAGTAAATGTCACAAGGACCTACTCGTCTCTGTCCTTGTCCCGTCCATCGAATTTCTTGGACGGCGGTGATGTCAGCCTTTATCTTTACGAGGACATCTACCAGCTGGGCAGCGGCACCTTCCCAATTAAGGGACCGGACATTCCAGGTGCATGCCCTCAAATCATAGTCCTTATTTCGTTTGCCGTGGTCGTCATCAAAAGGGGGGTCTCTCATCCGAGGCTGTTTTTTCCTTTTCATTGGGGGTGTTTTTTTATGTGGCGGGTCCCAAACCCAGCGCACAACCCTATGCAGGGGATGTTTCGCCTTCTCACTTTAGCTCGCCTTCAAACGGATGTTCTTAGGCTACCCAGAGGATACTTGGTCAAAGACCGGAAGTCGTGAGCTGCTTGAGTCATATGTAAAAGAATCGTTTCTGGCCACTCCCAAGTGAATGGCGATCAGAGAACTTTCCTCACTTGCGTAAACTTCTACACATGACTCCATGTCGTAAGATATGTATTCTTTTTAAATTATAACGATTATCAATTAACAATCAATTCAGAACTGGCACGGACTTGGGGAATCCGACTGTTTAATTAAAACAAAGCATTGTGATGGCTCTAACGGGTGTTGACACAATGTGTTTTCTGCCCAGTGCTCTGAATGTCAAAGTGAAGAAATTCAAACAAGCGCGGGTAAACGGCGGGAGTAACTATGACTCTCTTAAGGTAGCCAAATGCCTCGTCATCTAATTACTGACGCGCAAGAATGGATTAACGAGATTCCTTCTATCTCTATCTACTCCAGTTGGGTTTGAACAGCCGAGGCGAGCGGACGCGTGCGCGGAAGAACGCGAGCTAGTAAAGCAAGTATTGTGGCGATTAACGATCGATACAGTGACAATTGTGACGATAGTTATGACAGTGTTAAATCTGTGTGTGTGTTCTTACCACACAAAGTGAAGGACACTAACAATAGTGTCAAAAGGGTAGAGCTTGTGCATAACAATAGTGAAAAAAAGGGGTAGTGAACTTCAGAATTGTGTGTATGCTACACAAAGCACTAATCCCTGCGATAGTGCCAAAAGTGTATGTGCTACCTAACCCAGGTAGAAGTTTTGTGAAAAGGACACAATAGTGACAAAGTGTGTGTGTGTGTTACACAGAGGATTAAGCGCAGTGTGTGTGTGTTTTACACAAAAGAAGTTTTTTTTTTTTTTATTAAAGGCGAGATGTAAAAAAATCATCAAAAGACACTGTTGCCCTTACAACAGTAGTGTGGGACTTTAACCCACTAAATAAAACATCTCAATAACGACACATAGCTTTGATGAATTGCCCTGCGGAACTACCGATTAAGTATTACATCGCAGAGCAAGCTAAGCTTATTGACTATAACGTCTCAGGGATTTTCGAACTGGTTTTGGCTATATCGCAGTCGCTCTAGTCTTCGCTGCTCTTGGATAACCATAGCGGCCCAGTGCTTAACATGGTTCCACACATCCTTTGACCGCAGCATGTGTGGCACTATGTTATCTGGCATTATTCTTTCAGAGATTTCCGTTTCTAAAAATCTCCTATCCTCCTCATATTTTGGGCAATGGAAAAAGATATGTTCGGCATTCTCTTTTCCATAACCACAGGATGAGCATATTTCTGCCTCATCATGGCCATATTTATGGAGGTATTCTCTAAAACAGCCATGACCACTTAATAGCTGCGTCAAGTAAAAATCAACGTCGCCATGCTTTCTGCTAACCCAGGTTTCCACATTTTCAATCAACCTGTACGTCCATCGTCCTTTGGGCGTTGAGTCCCACATACATTGCCATTCTTTCAGACTCTGCTGTCTTTCTTCCTCGCGCTCTCTAGCTGTAAAAGGCTTGTCGTTACTTCGGCTTTTATTGTACACCCTCTTTAGCTCACTAGCCATTATTTCAGGTGGCATTATGCCTGCAATCACTCCTGCGGCTTCGTGAGACACCGCACGGAAGGCGCTGGCAACTCGAAGTGCACTTAACCGAAATAAGGACCTTACCGGTTTCGCATACGTTTTTTGTTTTAGGGTATTAGCCCACACTGGTGCTGCATACATGACTATTGACTGAGTCACTTTTGCCAACAATAGCTTTCGGCTCTGACTTGGCCCGCCTGTATTAGCCATTATTCGACTCAAAGCCGTGTTAACTCGCGCCGCTTTTTCGCAAGCCTTCTCTATGTTTGTTTTGTAATGCATCCTCGTGTCAATTATTACGCCTAAGTATTTTAGGAAAGTCTGCGACGTTATTTTATGCCCGTCAATGTCCAAAGTGACGACTTCCACTTTCTTCCTGCTAGATATGAGCACTGCTTCAGTTTTCTGTCCTGCCAGTTGAAGATTTGCTGTTGTTAGCCATCTCTTTATTTTTTGTGCAATATTGCTGCATAGGTCCTCGATTTGATGCAGTTCCTTTGCCACGATTGTCACCGCTATATCATCCGCATATCCTATTATTTCCACTTCCTTCGGTGTTGGAAGTCGAAGGATTCCATCATAGAGGATGTTCCATAGGAGTGGTCCTAGCACCGATCCTTGTGGTACTCCACCAGTAACTGCATACCGCTTTACCCCTTCATCCGTATCATACAGCAGTACTCGGTTCGAAAGGTAGCTACTTATGATACGCAGAAGGAACGTTGGCGTTTTAAGGGCCTCTAGTGCTTTCATTATGTGGGCCCAGCTAGCGGAGTTGAATGCATTTTTAATGTCCAACGTAACAACTGCACAGTATTTTTTGGAGCCGTACATCCACCTGGTTCTCTCGATGGCTTTGTCTGCAATTTCGGTAACCTTTTTGATTGCGTCAATTGTCGAGCGTCTTCTGCGAAAGCCGTACTGCCTGTCAGATAAGCCCTTTACTACTTCCAGGTGTTTTTCTAGCCGATCACTTATTATCCGTTCGAGGATTTTACCCATAGTATCGATCATACAGAGGGGCCTGTATGAACTTGGGTCTCCTGGCGGCTTATTTGGTTTGGGTAGCAGAACCAAACGCTGTACTTTCCATTTATTAGGGAAAACTCCATCCCTCAGGCACTTATTAAATAACTCCGTAAAATATTTGGGTTTGACTTTGACGGCAGTTTTTAAAGCCCTGTTTGGAATGCCATCCAAACCAGGTGCTTTTGCGTTACCAAAGCGTTCCGAAGCTTTCATGACTTCATTGTCATCCACTGGCAGAAAGACTGGAGGCTCTACGCTATCTATGTCTACTGTTTGCGTTTGTTGTTTTGGAAACAGAGTCTCTACTATCTCCTTAAGTAGTATAGGGCAGGTCGGCATTTGTCCTTTGTCACCTCTAATTTTAGTCATTACCACTTTATACGCTCCATCCCATGGATTTTCTTCCGCTTTATCGCAGAGTTCTTTAAAGCACGCAGCTTTGCTTTTCTTGATTGCTGCTCTAAGCTCTTTCCGTCTTGTTTTAAACGTTTCGCGCAGTTGCTCAAATTCCAGAGTTCCTCTACTTCTTTGATATCTCCGCCGAATTTTGTTGCAGTCACTTCTTAAAACAGCAATTTCACCATTCCACCAATGTACTGGCTTTCGGCGGTGGTTGTACCTTTTTCTTACCATAGCAGCATCGCAAGCTCTGCTAACATGGTCAGTCAGTAGTTTTGCTTGTTCATTCGCGTCATTTGAATTGCTTAATTTTTCGTCCATCATTATCTTAAATAAGTCTTCATCTATTGATTCGTCTTTCCATCCTATACTTTGAGCTTTTTTTGGCCACCCAGTTCTCTTTTGGCATTTATTACTATTGCAAATGTCTATCATTATCGCTTGGTGGTCACTATGTGTGTATATATCACATATTTGCCACTTCGTCTTTCCTGCTAGGGATCTACTCACAAACGCAATGTCGATTATGGAACCATATCCATTTTTTTTTTTCAAATGTATTCTTGGTTCCCGTGTTTAGCAGCACCACATCAAGTACCGAGAATGCTTTGAGCAAGGCATTCCCACGTTGATTAGTTTTTCTGCTTCCCCATTCCAAGGCCCAGGCGTTGTAGTCTCCTGCAATTAGGTTCGGAGTTGTTGTTTGGGCATCTCTAACAAGTTCGTCAAGAATTTTTTCGTACGCTTCTAGCGATAAACTTGGTGGCAAGTAGCAACTATAGATGTGGGTACCACAAACTTTTGCTCTGGCATAGAACGATCGGCTAGTCAGTGTTCTTTCTTGCACCGCCTTATCGCCGCAGACCCATATTGCCACTTTACATGTGCTATCTGAGACCCATGTTCCTGCCCTTAGACTTTTGTATTGCTCGCATATTATTACAACATCTATTTTCTTTTCGTACATTGTTTGTTTTAGCAGTTCTTGCGCTGCTTCGCAGTGGTTTAAATTTACTTGGAAGATTTTCATTTCCTATTGCTGCTTGCTGCTAGGTAAACTGGGCATCTTTTGCTGCCGATTTGATGGTTTGTATTCGGCCTTCCATTGATTTTGCAGGATACACAAAATGGTTCCTTGACACATGCCTTAGCAAAGTGTCCCTTTTCTCCACACTTTATGCAGCATTTGCTTCTGGGTTTGTGCACTTGATTGCTATGTGGCCATATTCGAGGCATCTATAGCATTTTTTAAGGATCGCAGTTTCCCGTATTCTACAGACAACCCAGCCAACCTTTATTTTCCCTACGTCTAGTAGACGCCTTGCTTCTTTCTCTAGAAGGCTTAAAACTGCTATTTGTGTTCCTGCATACGCTTTTCTAATATTTCTAATTGAACTCTTTTCTACATTGAGTTCTTTTAGTTGCGATCGAATTGCTTGAACTACATCGTCCTTTGTAGTCACATCGTCTAGGTCTCGAATTTCTATTATTTTCTCATGCGTCAAAACTCTTATTTCCACCTTGTTGCCTAGAACTTTACAAATATCTTCCTTGTATCCATTGCTGCTTCCTCTTTGATCTCTCGTTAGCTCCAACAGAATCTCTCCTTTTGCTGTTTTTTTGACACGCGACACGTTTTCGCCCAAATTTTGGAGAGTTTCCTCTTTTTTAACAGCTTGTAGTATCTCACTATAGGACATGTCCCCAGTTTTCGTAATCACCAGCGCATCCGGTTTCGGAGGGGGCCTGCGAATAACTTTCCTTTGCTCTTTGATGACTTTCCTTCCTTTGTTTTTGACTGTCATCCAGCCTCCATCCTTTGGCGTTTCTTTTAATTTTTCATTTATTTTGCCTTCCATTCTGTTTTTCACCATCTCCACCTGATCGGATGTCTTGCTCTGTTTTGGTGGCGTTTTCCGATTGGCATTCTTTTCTTCGCGCATTCTTTTGGGTGTTGCTTCTGTCACGTTTTTAGCAAGGTTAGGTGCTCGATCTGCTTTTCTAGAGCTTGCATTTCGCTCTTGTGAACGTGTATGCAGCCTCGAAATGGCACTTAAAAGCTCTCGCATGCCATTATTTATGGAACGTTGCGGTGGATGCATCAGACTTATGAGTTTCTTGATGCTGTCCCCTAGCTCTGCCATGTAATCTCTGCTCGTTTGCACAGTTTTGACTGGAGGCGTGCTTCCTATTTGTAGCGAGGGCGGCGACGATCTTGCCCGTACAGGAATTTCCATGGAAATAACCTTTTCAGGTGTTCGAGCTAACTTTGACCCTTGCCTAAAGGGGTCTACTATTGCGCTATCAACCAAACTTGTGGCATTATCTGATACGCTGGCCAAGTGGGACACCACGGTATCATTGCAGTCATTGGATATCGACGGACGGAAGCCTTCTTGCTCAAGCCCTACAACCGCAGGCACTGGGCTTTTTACACCCTGCACCGTAACTTGACTATTTTTAGTACTCGCAGACATGTTTTTATTTATTCCGGGATCCTACCCGTACCATTTTATACCTACTGGAAGGTGATTTTTTTTTTCAGCCGCTCCTAACCTAGAGGCAGACGCTGCCCAGTAAGCCGCTCACTCTGAGAGAGACTGAGAGAGACTTCGTCGTGCAGATGTAGCTTTTTAGAATACACCCTCCACCTCTGCTGCTTTGGTTGGGACTGCTTATTGAATATTCGCAGCTAACCTTCATATCTGGAGGCCGTTCAACTATCCGCCACCTGCTGACCCCCACAGTAGCCCAAGCTAGCCCTGTGAAAAGGATTAAGCGCAGTGTGTGTGTGTGCTACACAAAGGATTAAGCGCAGTGTGTGTGCTACCTAACGCAGTTAGAATTTTTTTCTAGTGCATAAAATACCCGCGGACTGTTGGGTTTTTCCGTTACTGTAATACGGCCTGGGTTTTTCCCATAAAGAAAAAAAGTGACAGTGATTAGTGCTTTAGTGCTTAGTGCTTTTCCATACGGAGGAATTTTGTGGGGCAGAAATGCCTCCAAAAAGAAAGAGATGTAAATCCCAAAGAGAGGACGTAGAGGAGTACGTCACGACGGTGGAAGTAGAGGCTTCCTCGGACTCCGATGGAGGGCCACTAAAGCCGCCACCGCTGAAAAAAAAGTCCCGTAAAGGGTCGTCAAAGGAGGAGAAGAAGCGTAGCAACAGTTGCAGCTCCTCGGACAGTGATAGCAGTGTGAAAAGAACTGTTAAGGATGTCAGCCAGAAGGATAGCAGCGGCGGGGAGAAACGCGCAGCTGGCAGAGGCGTCGCGCAGAAGGCGGCAGCAACGGCGAAAGTAAGTACAAGGGATATTAACGGCAAGGGTACTTCCCCCCACGTGGATGCTTTGAGCGCTATATCCGGGGACTTTAGCGATGTAGTTTTAGAGTCGAGCTTGGGTGCTCCAGCAATATAAAGATTGTTGGACCTTTCATCACGGTATGAGGTTATCCTCATGTCCGTGACAACGGAGAACGCCCATCTCCGTGGGCAAATTGACGCCCTAAAATGCGTTGTGGGCCATCCCAAATGCAGGTACATTTAGTGGCATCACCTCCAGCGCCATCTCCTCCGGCTCCCGTGCTGGAGGATATAGCGCCCAAGATGCCCAGACCAGTGGAGAACTGGTCTGTTGTTGTAATGGGAAAGGCTCCTGCCGCCTCATCCAATGAGGAGGCAAAGAAGGTTACGAAGGAAGTCGGTCCTTCCCTTTGGCGTGCGTGTGCACGCATTAAAGCAGATTAAAGGTGGCGGTGTGGTCATCCGGACCCACTCCATCAAGGAAAGGGACATGGTGGCCAAAAACACCAAATTTGCTGAGGTCGGTCTAAGTGTGACCGTCAACAATAAGATGAGGCAAAGAGTCGTTGTGCAGGGAGTGCACACCGAACTGAAGCTTGAAGAGTTCATGGAGGAACTCTTCGAGCATAACATCAGGGGGCGTTGTCCTGGGGCAAAAAAAGAAGACGTAAGGTTTGTAAGCAAGACCTGGGCGGTTATGGAGGATGGTAGGACGAACGTCGTCCTGGAAGGAGATGACAAAGTAATGTCATCACTTTTGGAGGCAGGGAGGGTCTACGTAAAGTGGTTCTCCTTCCGTGTTCGTGCGGATAGCCCAGTTGCCGGTTGTATCCGGTGTATGGGCTTCGACCACCGGGTTGCGGATGGTCGGGCCAAGTCCGACGTCTGCCGGAGATGTGGCCAAGAGGGGCACGAAGCTCGCAACTGCCACTTCAAGGGTAAGTCGGCTGGACATCTTATGTTATCTTATGACGTCTGCTGTTTGCCCAGTATACTGCAGCATAGTGGAGCGCGCACTTGCAAGGCACTAATGGGCGCGCTGTTTCAGGGGTCATTTGTGGTTATGTGCTATTTGGGGAGTCTTATTATTGAAGGTGGGTGCGGTGTTGCCTTACTCCAGGAACCCTACGCCTAATTGTATGGTTAGGGGTCTCTCTGGCAGTTTTAGGATATATACGGATCTTGGGGCTAACGCCGCAATAGTTGTGAACAATCAGAACTATGATTGTGTAGTTCTGTACTCTTCACAACTGTAAGTTTGTGTCTCTATTGATGGGGAGTTCGGTAAACTGGTTGTCGCTAGTTTGTACTGCAAATTCAGCGAACCCCTAGAGCCTTACCTGGGGTACATGGATAAGCTACTACTACTTGCGAGTAGTAGCCCAATTATCCTTGGGTTAGATGCGAATAGTAAGGTATCCCGGTATTCGGCAGGATACCAAAGCCACAGTCGAGGCGAGGTACTCAGCGAATGCGTGGTACTTAATAGCCTCCACATAGTAAATGAGCCCAGCGAATTTTACACATTCGATGGGCCAGGAGTTGCTAGCGATATTGATGTTACCCTCATCAATCAGGCAGCTAGCGGAGCGTTTGACGTCAGATGGGAAATAAAAGGAGGGTGGGCCCTAAGTGATCATAATTTTATTCCAATTATGCTTACTGCCAAGTCTCCTTCTTCCGACCATGTTAGTCCATTGCGATGGCGTACCTCTGGTATCGACTGGAGCCTTTATGGACTATCTGTCAGGGAAGCGGTATTAGAAATACCGCTTAGTGAGTTCAGGGAATTGGAGGTTGACGATCAAATCGCTCAGCTAAACGATTCAGTTTGAGGTGTTAACGATAGGTTGCTGCGGAAAAGCGAAAGCTACCGCGGGAAAAAACTTAAATGGTGGACGCACGAGCTAACCTTAAAGAGGAGGACTGTCAGGCGTTTGAGACGTAAGTTTCAACGTGCCAGACGGTCCAATTCCGATAGGCTGCCCCAGATTCGGCATGATCTGAGTACTGAGATGAGAGAGTACAAAGACATGCTCTTAAGAATCAAAGAAGAAGACTGGAGAAGCTTCTTGGGGCAAAATACAAACGACCTCTGGGGGCAGATCTAAGTATAAGTTCTGCAGGGGTCGTAGAAGCAATGATATAACCTCTCTTTGTGTTGGTGACACCTTGTTATCAACATGGAGTGAGTGTGCAAAGACTCTTCTTGGTGCGTTCTTTCCCAGGTCGGAAGCACAGGTATTTCAAGCACATGAGGTACCTGTCCCTCCACTAGATGACGGAGAGTTGGGGTACGATTACGGCCTGATTAGATCTAAACGATCTCCAGGTCTTGATGGTTTGAACGGAGAGATCTGTAAGAGCTTGTGGAAGTTCATCCCAGAATACCTGGAAGCTATCTACGATAAGTGCGTCTGGGAGGGTTACTTTCCACGAGAGTGGAAAAAAGCCAGGGTTGTCCCTCTCCTAAAGTCCCCTGATAAGATCAGGAGCAATCCTCGCTCCTCTCGGGGCATCAGTCTCCTTCCAGTATTTAGAAAAGTGCTGGAAAGAGTAATGGTGGAACGGCTTCAGGAGTTTACGAGCGGTATGTGGTCTGATAGACAATACGGCTTCAGAAGAGGACGCCTGGATGTATGTTCGGAATGCTGTGAGGGTGAATGTCAACAAATATGTGTTCGGCACATTCGTTGACTTCAAGGCAGCATTCGACCACCTGATCTGGGATCGGGTGATTGAACAAATGGAGGAACTTAACTGTCCAGAAATTTCTCTTTGGAGGAGCTATTTTTCGGACAGAAAGGCCTCTATCGTTGGAATGAGTGGGAGCGTTGAGACCACGTGACTCGTGGCTGTCCACAGGGATCTATCTGTGGTCCATATATATCGAACCTCATGATGGACTCCCTGCTGGCACAGCTGAAGCCACTCTGTGAATGTTTTGCATACGCGGATGACCTTTTTATTCTAGTGGGAGGTCGTTCGCATAGTGAAATACAACGGGCGGGTGGTCAATTTCTCGAAATTGTCCACAATTGGGGCTTTGGTGTGGGTGTAGACATATCCATGGATAAAACGGTGACAATGCTGCTTAAAGCCAAGTTGTCGCCGGTCCGTCCAGCAATCGTCCGGGTAAATGGGGTCAGCATCAGGTATGTGACGTAAGTCAAATATCTGGGACTGACCATGAGTGAAAGAATGAGTTCCACTCCACATTTAACAATTGTGAAGGAGCGACTGTAGGCAACCGTGGGCAAGATACGACGCAATTTGAGGAGTGACTGGGGTCTCAGACGTCGTGCTGTTTGCACCATATATCGGGGTTTGTTTGTGGCATGTGCCACTTACGGTGCCGCTGTATGGTGGGAAACAACCATGACAGTCTTGGGACGTCAAAAGCTTCTCTCTATACAGCGTTTTATAATACTTGCTTGCTTGCCTGTATGTCGCACCGTCTCAACGGATGCAATGCAGGTGCTGTTGGGAGCTGCCCCGCTTGACCTGATTGTCATACAGCGAGCTGTTGCATTCAGGTTAAGGAGGGGTTTGAGTGTGTCATTGTTCCAGAATGATTGAATTTCTGACAATGATGCAGAGAGGGAGGGATATCTAGGAAGCATGAGGCTTCTAGATGAAATGGTTAGAAATAATTGGCAAAACCGTTGGAACAATAGCAGCATCGGTCGAGTGACTTACCAATACATCCAGGATGTCAGGTTTGTGGAAGGAAACCCCGACTTCAGATTCTGTCTGAGCTCGGACTTCTTACTCACGGGACGTGGGCATCTGAATGCATTCTGCATAGGAGGAGTCTATCGGAAATTCCCGAAGGTGCATGTGGAGCACGCAATGAGGATTGGGTACATGTCATTGCAGAATGCGCAATGTATCCAGACATCAGGAGCTTTAGGAGAATGGGGATTAGTTATACAAATGGATGGCTAGATGTAAGCGGAGTGATCTCCACTAGCTGAAATGCCGAACTACTAGGGACATTTGATAGGTTTGCTCGTAAATTATTTAGGCGGCGAAGACAATTAGCTGAAACGTTAGGTTAGGTTAGATATGGGTGATTGCTGGGTGCAGGGGATGGGGGTTATGGGCTCTAACCCCTGGCCACCAGTCCAGAGCAGTATGGAAGTTCAACTGGTAGTAGTTTCGGCTACGAGGTCTGACTGGAGACTTAATTCTGGTACCACGGGATGCAGGAGTTCTTGGAGTTCGCTTCAACCTGCTCATGCGGTAGGCCCCTTGGGGAATATCGTGGTGATTGTGGTTGAAACCCAAATGGGGGAAGAGTGTTTCGGTCACTCAATGTGGAGTTGCATTGCAACCGAGTGCCGGACCCAAAGTACGGCAGAGGTTTTAGATGGGCCTACCAAGTTGGTTAGTGTGTCCATTCCACACTGCCAATTGGTACTGAAAATGCCTGGCATTTTCAGGGCGCTGATCAACGCATTGATTTGATCCTTTGTACTTTTGAGTACCATGGAGTAAGGCTGTAGTCAGCAGGTACCCACGTTAAGCACAACGGACGTTGTCCCTATCTACTATCTAGCGAAACCACAGCCAAGGGAGCCGGCTTGGAATAATTAGCGGGGAAAAAAGACCCTATTGAGCTTGACTCTAGTCTGGCAGTGTAAGGAGACATAAGAGGTGTAGCATAAGTGGGAGATATATAATTTCGGTTATATATCAACAATGAAATACCACTACTCTTATTGTTTCCTTACTTACTTGATTATGTGGAACGTGTATCATTGCTTTGCCATTATATGGGTATATTTATATATCTTATGGTATTGGATTTTTATACAAGATTCTTGATCAAAGTACCACGAGTTTTTTATATAATTGTGAACTTATTTTAATGAAATGATAGCATTTCGGTGTTATTATTATAATAAAAATTTGGTATAAATCCAACACTCTGGTATGATCCAATACAAGGACATTGCCAGGTGAGGAGTTTGACTGGAGCGGTACATCTCTCAAATAATAACGGACGTGTCCGAAGGCCAGCTCAGTGCGGACAGAAACCACACATAGAGCAAAAGGGCAAATGCTGTGTTGATCTCGGTGTTCAGTACACACAGAGACAGAATGCTCGGTCTATCGATCCTTTTGGTTTAAAGAGTTTTTAACAAGAGGTGTCAGAAAAGTTACCACAGTAATATGATGCTACGTCCGAGAGATTATGCTTGAACGCCTCTAAGGTCGTATCCGTGCTGTACTGCAATGACAAATATGGGGCAATTGCATTGTGTGGCTTCTCTAAACCATCTAAAGTTAATAAATTTTATTTATAAACGACAATGGATTGTCATGCCAATGTTATGTGTAACATAGCAAATGCGGGAGCATCAAATATCACCTGTATGACGCGCTAGTTACTTATTAAAACATTATTTAATACAATGTCAATGCCTAGAATCAATTGTAAACGACTTTGGTAACGGGCAAGGTGTTGTAAGTGGTAGAGCAGCTGCCATACTGCGATCCACTGAAGCTTATCCTTTGCTTGATGATTTGATCATACTGTTTATAAATATATATATATAGTATATGTATATATATATATATTTATAAATATTATATATTTATTTTAATATAATATATATATATATATAATATAAAAGAAAAATCTAATTTTAAATAATTAATTATTAAATTAGATTAAGTATTTTATATATTTATGTGTATATATATAAAGTATATAATAAATTATGTAAATTATATAAACATATATGAAAAATCATATATGTATATATTATATATAAATATAACAGTGTTAAAAAGAATCTTCATGTTTTATATAATAATAAAAAGAGAATTTTTGAACGAATAATATGATGGTTATTAAACAACTATTTTATAAAATATACCCCAAAAGTAAAATGTATAGAAATTAAATATGTATAGAAGATATAAATGTGTATATGTTATTTATTTATTTATTTACAACAGTTTACACAGCAATAAATTACAGCATAAACTTTAAAATGACACTAGCTGCAAGGCTTTCAGTCATCGTTTTAATACTAAGTTTTATTGCTTAAGTTCGTAGTACTAGTAAATAATTATGATATTTTAACTATGATAGCATAAGCTACGCTAAATTAGGTTAAGGATGTTATTATCTTTAAGGAAATTGCTTAAGTTCGTAGTACTAGTAAATAATTATGATATTTTAACTATGATAGCTTAAGCTACGCTAAATTAGGTTAAGGATGTTATTATCTTTAAGGAAATTGTAAATATACATAATGTTGTCGTGGCTAGGTGTAGATAGTGCCTCCATTGTGGAATTGTTACCAGAGTACTCAGTCTGCCTTGTATTCGGACATTGCGAAATTAGATGCTTAACTGTATTTGGACCATTGCATAGCGGGCAGCAAGATGGGTCGCTCCTTGTTAGAAGATGAGAGTGGCTGAATATAGTGTGGCCAAGCCTTAGGCGTATGTACGGCTTCAGGATGTTACTTGCCGTGTTTGCAGGGTAAGTTGGAGTGATTCTCTTTGGGTTTATTCCAATGTAGTGATGGTTTTGCGATACCCAGTCCGAGAATTCTAGATTTTTTCTTTTTATCTTAATATGCCTGTACAAATCGCCCTTGCTTAAAAAGTCGAGCATTAGAGTAGGGGATTTGCTAACTTCTTTTACGACAGTATCAGCTCGTTCGTTTCCTGAGATTCCCACATGGCCTGGGATCCACATAAGCTTGATTTTATTTCCAGCGGCAATGAGGGAGTTTCTGATTGAAGAAATTATCTTGTGGGAATTTGCAGGTGATTGAATTGCCGCAATGCATGATTTACTGTCACTGCAAATCAAGTATTTTCCTCTATTTTTTTAGCATGCTCAACAGCAAGTTCAATAGCTAAGGCTTCGGCGGTGAATATTGTACACATCGGATCAAGGAGCCATTGGCATATTACGTCTCCATCGTTATCGACAACGGCCAACGATAGACTGCGTTAGGTGTACTTTGTTTAGGCAAGTTTAGTAAGGCATTCTCAAAAGATACTAGACTAATGGACCAAGGAGGAAATGTCTCAAAGCTCTTTTTGCTTCCGTAAAAAGATGTGAAATTGTCCCTGACATATTCGAGAGATCTGGATACTGCCGATGGTATTCTTAGTGGTCTTTTACGTGAATTTGTTCTCGTGAAGGTATTTGCTAATGCCATGTTTGTTCCATCAAGTTTTTTCGAAAGAATGCGATATGTTGCATCGGCCACTCTACTAGAGATGCTCGGCAAGCCGGATTCAGCAAGTAAAAACTTCGTTGGTGAAGTAGGGAATGCTCTAAGGCTGCGACGGATTGCTGTACGATAAGGCACAGAGACTTTACGCATTTGGGATGTTGCGCAGTGTCCTTAGATAGGTAAGGCGTAGTCGATTTTGGATAGCATTAGTGCTCTGACAACATTGATGAGAATGGCAGGGTGTATATAGCTTTGTTTACAAGTGAGATACTTAATAATATTTAGTCTATGTACAAGAGAATTTCTTATATAGTTGCAGTGATCTTTAAATAGATACTTAGAGTCTATGATTAATCCTAAAATCATCAACTTTTCTTTTGGCATAATGTTGCAGTTATCAACATTTAATGAAATGCTGCATGGTGTCTTTTTGCGACAAATATGAAGAAGATTTGTTTTTTCTAAAGAAATGTGTACCCCTGAAGTTGAGGACCAAGATGAAATATTGGAGAGAATGTCAATGAAGGTGTTTTGGACAGCAGCCGTGTCATTTACCTTTGTATATATCAGTACATCATCTGCGTACATTTGATGGTCAATGTTTTTATAATTAGAAAGAAGTTGACTTAGCTCATTAAAGGCGATAATAAAGAGTAAAGACGAAAGAGGTGAGCCCTGTGGCGTACCATTTGAGAGCTTGTGGGTTATTGAGTGATGTCCGTTAATAGTTACTGAAAGTCTTCTATTTGTCAGGAAAGATTTTATAAAGTTTAGAGTTCTGGTGCCCACCTTCGAATTTTGTAGCTTTCTTAAGACTACGTGAATTCCAATACGATCAAAGGCTTTTTGGAAATCTAAAGACAACACAGATACATGATTTCTACTAGACAGAGCCTTTGCGACGAAATTATCTAGGTTGAGCAAGGCATCGACTGTGCCGTGCCCTCATTTATAGCCGACCTGTTAAGAGTTTATTAGTTTATTTGTTTTGGCGTACCACGACAGCCTGTTGCCTATAATTTTTTCCATTACTTTTCCAAGACAGCTTAAAAGGGAGATAGGACGATAGCTATTGACTTCAGTGGGTAATTTTCGGGGCTTAAGTATTGGAAGTTTTCCAGTATTGTGGATAAACCCCAGTGTCACAAATGTTGTTGTAAAGATTAACTAATCGTAGTTTCATCGACTTCGGTAAATTTTTGAATAACGGATAAGATATCCTATCCAAACCAGGCGTTTTTCCTTTAACTGACGTGAGCGCATACTCAAGCTCGGACATCGTTATTTTTGACTCTATTGCTTTTGCGGACTAGGAAAGTGTATATTCTATTTCTCCTATGCTATTTAGGACTGTTTCTTTGCTAATGCGGAAGTCGATGCTATAGTTTTCATTTGCGCTCTCTCTTGAGTAATAGTTTGCAAAGAAGTTCGCAATTTTATCAGGCATAACCAAATCTTCAGCTGGAGTAACCAGACGTATGACTGATGTGCTTTTCGAGCCGCCAGACAATATACTCAAATCTCTCCATATCTTTTTAACAGAGTAAGTGGGATTTATGTTAGCAGTGAACTGCTGAAAGCTTTGGCGTTTCGCTACTTTTGCTTTGCGGCGAAACAAAGCGTTCGCTTTTTTATAGCTACATGATTTTTCAATAGTTTGACAACGTTTATATTCATACCAGGCCGATTGTTTTTTTGAACGGAGAAGAGCTAGATCATTGCTCCACCATGGTACGTTTTGTGAGGTTTTATTTCTATTTGTTTGCGGGATAGAGCGATTTGCCGCCGCGCGGATAATTGTTTGTATAGTGGCAGCTTCTCTGTTGATATTGCCAGAAACTGGGGTACTGTTGCTACCTATATCACATAGACCTGAGAATGTACTCCAGTCAGCAAAGTCTGTTTTGAAAATTGGTTTTGAATTAAACGATTGGCGAAATTGCCGAGTATCTATTTCAAAAGATATAGGATAGTGGTCACTACCGTGTAAATCACTGAATACTTTCCAGGTGACATTTGGAGCAAGAGCTGCTGAGCACAACGTGAGGTCTAAGTGCGAGAAGGTGCCGTGGGTAGAGAAATGTGTTGCGTTACCATTGCTCAGACATATAAAGTCGGAAGCCAACAGAGCATCCTCAATCAGTTTTCCTCTACAGTTTGATGTTGGAGATCCCCATATTGGGCTTCAAGCATTTAGGTCACCCGCAAGAATTGCTGGAGCTGTGGCTTGTTGCAATAAGTCCAAGATATCGGTATTTGTAAAACTTTGTGTAGGTGGAATATATGCGCAAATTATATTGAGCTTGAAGTGTATATCAACTTCGACGGCGATTGCCGATATTGCAGACTGGATATCAATTGTTTTATAAGGCAAGCTCTTTTTTTATCAGTATTGCAACGCCTTGCTTACTAGACGTTATATTTGGAGAGTTATAGAAAATGCTTATATATGGTTTGGGACAGAAGGCGTTAACGTTGTGTGCTAAATGGGTTTCGTTAAGTGGAATTAATGATGGTGAAAGAGACTTAATAAAGAGCTGGAGCTCATGGTAATTATTGTAAAATCCATTGATATTCCATTGTAGAACTGAGAACATTGGAATTTGAATTGAGATAAGCTAACAAAGAGAAAGTGGTTAATTGTTTTTATACGTATTTTCTTTTTTTTTTTTTTGTTATGTTTTGAGAGAATTTATAAAAGTTTAGTTTATGCTTGAGTGAGTATGAATATTAATTGAGTTCATCGCTAGCAGATAATATATCCGCATAGTCTTCGGTACTCATTGTTGAGTCCTCCGCCAGAGCGAGAGATAAATTCCTAGAGTTAGTGTTGATATGGTTTGCGTTGCTGATGGGGAGATTTGTTGGGAAATTTAAAGTAGAGTTTGAGTTGGATTCAAAGTCTGTATTGTTATTCGTGGTATAGTGATCGTGCTGTTGCTGTGTAAGAGTAAAGTGGCTCTGATCTGGTATGTTAGTATGTGCGGCTGTAATTAGGTTGAGTGAGTGCTGATCTTTAATGTGAGAGTTTGAATCGTTTATAAGTTTGGTGATTAGGTTATTGAGAATTGACAGGTTTGACAATTTATGATGAGTTTATTTGCTGAGTATTTGCATTACTTGAGACAGTAGATGAGAATTAAGGTGCATTTTTGGGGAGAGTGACAGTTGAGTTGTATATTTTTATGGCTTCACGTATGGTGCATTTTTTTGTTGATTTGATTTTTTGTATTTCTTTCGCTTGCATGAATTTTGGACAGCTGTTCGAAGAGACCGGGTGATCGGCATGACAATTAGCGCAAAACGTACGTGTGCAATTTAGGGGGTTGTGGGGAGGTAGGCTGCAATTATTGCATGCTGCTTTTCCCTTGCAATGCTTGGCGGTGTGTCCAAGCAACTGGCAAGTTTTGCATCGCATGGGGTTGGGAACATACAGTCTCATATTAACCTTACGCCAGGCAATGTCAATTTGCTCCGGAAGGCTATAAAGGTTGAAGGTTAATAGCACTACACCGTTTGGTGTCAATTGATTTGTTTCGTGTTTTTTCTGAAATTTGTATGCGGCGATCACTCCTTGCGGACTTAGTTCACTTACAATCTCTGATTCACTTACATTGTTCAGAAAGGGGGCAAATACAGTACCTTTAGAATGATTTAAATTGTCGTGATATTTGGCTTTTATGCTACAGATACCAGGGAGGTATTTCAATGCAATGAAACCTTCAGCTATTTTTTCATTGTTAACTAATATCAGGATTATACCATCGCGGAGCTCACTTACTGAGTTGATTTCACTACTCACAGCACAGATGGCCTTATGTACCGCAAAGCAGGAATATTGCATAAGGGTCTTATTTTCTTCAGTTGATTCAATTGTGATATACTTGGGATCATTACTATTTTTTTTACTGTCGGTAGATTGGGGAATGCAAAGAGATCGCTAATGTCGAGTTTTTGTTTGGATTTCTTTTCCTTCTTTTTTTTTACTCCGGAGCCATCGGCAAGCACGGCGAACCGATTGCTCCCAAGGGAATTGGGCCCGGGGGCCATTTTGCACTAAGACACTGAACTGTTGTAATAACACAAGTTTTGTTTACGCTTAGATGTAGATTTAATAAATAAAAGAAGTTGAAGGTGAAAAGTAACAAAGCACGTGTTTTACACCAGAAGTAGTGAGAGCACAAAGATCAGAAGCACACACGAAAATACAACCGCTTGCTGTGTGTAATAGTCGGAGACTGTGGGTATATGTCATATTATGTGTTTAAGAGAATCATTAAATGAAAATAAAAATATATTATAAACGCATAATACTTTGTTTTCTTCAATATTTATTATTTGAAGGCAAAGTATAAGTGTTGTGATTCTTATTAAACAACTATTATAATATACAAATAATAAACGCATATGTATATATAGTGACACAACACGATATGGGTGGTATATTATTATAAAATATGTTTAAGAGAATTATAACATCCAATTAAGAATTTGAACTCAAAATAATAATACTTTATTTACAAAAATTATTGTTAAAAACAAAGTATAAGTGTTGTGATTCCATTATAATATACAAAAAAAATGATATATATAATCATTGTTCACATGAGCTATGAGCATTCTGCAACATCACAACACCTCATCACACGTCACATCACATCACGTCACCTCACAACACCTCATCACACAACAGTTCAGCATACACCACTACACACACACGCATCAAACACAGTACCTGACACCGCTCACTATTACAACACAACAACCACACGATCATTAGCGAGACGACTCGGATTAATTTAATATTCACCACCCAAGCCATCAAAAGGGATAGATCCGAACGGGATCACGCTTTTTTTCGTTTCATCCGCAAAGTAAGACGGTCGACCCGCAACGATACATTTGTTTTCTACAACCGCAACCTCCGCATTTTTTCCTATTTTGTGACTTCCCGCCAGACGTTGTGACGTGAGTTCCGGATTTCGCCGCAGTATTAGTGTGTGACAACAAATACAGAAATAAAAATAATAATTAAATTGTTATATTAATAGAAGAAAAAAAATAAAAAATTGAATTGAAAAATGAAATACAGTGTGAAAGAAAGTGTTTTTATTTGGAATAAGTATACTACAAGTGTATCAAGTAAGTATACTAGTGTTACAAGTCAACAAATGGTCCTTCGAGCCTTTCCGAAAGAATTAAAGTGAACACAGAATATACAAAGTCACGGTTGGAAAAAAAACACGGAAAGAAAGATCACACAAGTTGAACACAAAAAAAAGTGACCTGAAGTGAAGTAAAAAGATACAGAAAAGAAACAGAAATTGTAAAGTGAGTGAAAAAACAACAAAAAACCTAAAATCAAAAACGGGCGCGTTGTAATCACATAAATTAACAAACATATAAACCTATATACATAAGTCGCAGGAGACTACGCTAACGAACAAAACAACAAAGGAGGAAGAAACCTAATCAAAAGGGACAGCGCTGGACATATGTACATACACACACATTTATTGAATTTAACAGGGATAAGTAAAAAAACCCAACACCCCTGGCGGAAAATAATGTGAGTCCGTTCCATATATTGTATTAATTAATATATATATTAATATATATATAAAAATATAAAAATTTAATTATTACGCACATATATATGTATGTATGTTAAGCACAGTTTGGACGGAATTTTGGGACACCGTTAACTGTTCTTAACAGTTCAATATATGTATATATATACATATATCTACAAAAAAAAAATAATAATAACTGAAAAAAAATACGGTACCCGCCTTTTGCTTAGCTTGTGTCGTTAGACACCCCGTTATATAACTTCCGAAAAAAAAAAAAATAAAATAAAATAAAAAAAAAAAAGCAACAAGCAGGATCGCTCAAACTTTAAGCAAAAGCGGAAGATACGAAACAAAAGAAAACCAAATATATACATACATATATAATTAAAACATACATACTTATGTAAGCACATTATTCTTCTAATTTGCAAATTCTTCCAATTTAATATACATATGTACACATAATCGCATGGTACATACATATTTACATACGTGAACTAACTTCATGTACATGAAGCTATAACATACAATAATATAATATTAACTACCTGCTTGGATCTTCAATTCGTGTAACGAAACACACTACCAAAAAACATTACAAAAGACAAGTACTCGTTGCTTGCAAATTTCCAGCGATACCCCTTGGGCTATAAAGCAATAAGCTGGATCGCTTATAACATTCAAGGAAAGGTAGGTAATAATACAAAAAACAAAAAAAAACTAATAAAGAAATAAAACGAGAGAAAAAAGGCATTACATTTATGTATGTACCAATGTGTGCAGCTTCCGCGTGACATATGTACATACAATTTGTTTTTATTTTTGCACATTATATTTCAATTATTCTTTCTTCATACATATTTGAACGAATTATTTAGTACATACACATTTATGTACATATATAATTCAAACCACATACATACCGACATAAATATATAAACATATATATATACATATATTATTTCCTACTGCTTTTTCCGCGCATTTATACATTTAGGTGCGATTAGCAAATTGTTATATGTTACATTTTTATGACATATATACATACATATATAACAATTACATACCTAAAAGGGATACGAGCAAAACCAAACAAAAAGGAAAACGTTACGTGGCGCATATAAAGCATATGCAAACATATAATAAATAAATAGATACATACAAACAATTTTGCATATTGTATTTTTTCGTTCACGTTTCGTTTGCAGATACAAATATACAAATAAGCGCGAGTGAACTGAAGATATTTTGATACACTGGAAAAAAAATTTTCAGTCACATTTATAAAAAAAAAAAAAAAAATTATCGGACTTTTACATAAAATACTTTTACAAAAAAACTTTAATCTTTTTAAAATTTGATCACAAATATATTTTTTGTAAAATATATAATTTTTTACAAAAAAAAAAATTCTTCTGTTGATAAAATTTTAATTTATACTCTTTCGAAAAACTATTTAACTACATTGCTATAGCAATATTAATTTTGAACCAACATCTATTAGACAAAACTTTAAACTAAAAGCTTCAAACTTTATTCAAATTAATGCAATCTGATAAATCTAAAGAGGTTAAACCAAGAACACCTCAATTATTGGAAATTCCAAAAATGGCTGATGATGATAAATCACAAAGCACGCCTGCAGAAGCTACACGCTCGAAGCAGAGTATAAAACAAAAAAGATCAAAAGATCAGACTATATCTAGATTCATCACTGAAAGTGACAGTTTTATAAGATATTGTACAAGATTTCAAGCTTCCCCTATTACTGACAGCACAGAATCAGTTTTGAATATAAAACTAGAAAGTGTGAACAATCTCTGGGCTCGCCTTCTGGCAGCGTACGATACAGTACTAGATACTGACGACGCAGAACTCCCAGAAAACGCAAAAGCTTCGGCGACAGCCAAGTGCGATAACTGCCGCGATCAGTATGAGTTAACAAAGGGAATGATAACTGAACAAATAAGTTTAGTAAGGCCAAGTAGAGCCACTACTCCCCCTCCCAGAGTAGTTACAACACCAAAAGAAGACCTAGATAAAGGCATGTATCTCAAAGTACCAGCTTGTGATACTGAAGTTTTTAATGGATGTTATGATCAATGGCCGTCCTTCCGGGACATGTTCACTGCCGTCTATATAAACCATCCTAAACTCTCACAAGCACAAAAGTTATACCATCTAAGGTACAAAACAAAAGGGGAAGCAGGCAGTATCGTCAAGCGATTCGCTTTAAATGACGAAAATTTTAAACTGGCTTGGGAAGCACTAGTCGAAAGGTACGAAAATGAACGGGTTATGATAGAAAACCCAATAAAAACTTTATTGCATTTGCCAAAAATTCAACAAGAAACTAGCCAGGAGTTTCAAAACTCGACAGTGACCAATTGTTTATCTGTGTTAAAAACACAAAATATCTCCACAGAATCGTGGGACCCTATGATAGTAACCATTTGCGCAGAAACACTGCCTGATGCTGCTTTGCTACGATGGGAACAATCTCTAGTGGAGAGAAAAATAATGCCCACCTGGCAACAGATGAAAACATTCCTCACTGCTCAATACGAGATAGCTGAGCGAATAGACAAAAAAATTATAAATCCAAAGTCAGCAAAATGACTCAAGTAAAAATTTGTTTAAACCTCAAGCCAGCAATAATATGCAATACAATAGACACGTTATTAAAAGTCACACTTTCGTGTCAAACCAAACTAATAAATGGCAACCAGTATGTGAAATTTGTAAAGGAGGTCATAACATAAGATCTTGCGAGAAATTTAAAAAATTATCCGTATCTGACAAAAACAATCTTGTCAGACAACATAAACTTTGCATCAACTGTCTGTCATGCTCATACGACAAAAGACTGTGAAAGCAAATTTAGTTGTGTGTACTGTCAACGAAGACATCACTCATTGCTTCATATTACAAATTTTCAAAATATGAAGCAAAATCAATTTCATAAAACCACCGGGTTAGTCACTACAACCAAAAGTGATAATCCCGAAATCTCAAATCCCGAAAAAAGGGAAGAACAACCATGTTGCTCTAAAGCAGCAAAAATTCAAGCGCTTCATTCAGAAAATGAAAGCAAAATTCTTTTACCCACTGCGGTCATCACCATAGCACATAAGGGTGATTTATTCTACATAAGAGCACTAATAGATCAAGGATCTCAAAGATCCTTTATATCATCAAAAGCTCAAAATCGGCTCAAATTGCCAATAAAACATTCAAATTTCCAAATCTCGGGAATGGGCGGAAGAATTATCCAAAATTCGAACAAAATATGCCCAATTACGATAGTATCTCCAAATGCGGATATTAGAATAGATGCGCAAGCCATCGTTCTACCGCAACTTACCAATTTTCTTCCAAGCTATGAAGTAAATAAAATACACTGGGAAAAAATCTCACATCTTAAATTAGCAGATCCCAATTGTCATACCCCATCACAAATCGACATATTATTAGGCAGTGACTTAATACCTCAAATAATTCTTGAAGGTATTGAGAAAATCTCCAATAAATTGTTAGCCCAAAATACAATCTTTGGGTGGATTATAAGTGGCCAAGTCCCTGAAAAAATCAATTCTTTCACCACACAATTGGAAAACATTTCAAACGAATTTTTAAATAATCAACTTAAAAAATTTTGGGAAATAGAAGAATTACCCCAAATCTCCCAGCTTTCAGAAGAAGACCAAGCATGCGAAGCCTATTACAAATCCACAACAACAAGAAACGAACATGGTCGTTATGTTGTGCGATTACCTTTCAAACCAACTTTCTCTGAAACCATAGCTCTAGGCCACTCTAGAATATCAGCAGTCCAGCAATTTCTAAGCCTGGAAAAAAGCCTGATAAAGAAAAGTGAGCTAAAATCGGCATACGATAATGTGATGGACGAATATCTTGACCTCAATCATATGGAAGAAGCTGTACCATATGAAAAAGTATCTAAAGGTATATATTTATCTTTTTATCTGCCACATCATGGGGTAATAAGACCTGATAAAATTACAACAAAAGTACGAGTGGTTTTCAATGCCTCAAAGTGTACGAGCTCAGGCAAATCACTCAATGATGTACTATACACAGGGCCAACATTACATCCTGATCTCATGTTGCTAATTCTAAATTGGAGCATGTTTAAATACGTTTTCAATGGGGATGTAGAAAAAATGTACAGACAAATTCTAGTACATGAAGATGACCAAGATTTCCAGCGTATAGTCTTCCGCAAATCAAGTAATAGTCCAATCAGCGACTATAAACTTAAAACCGTCACTACATGAAGTGGCAAAAACAAATGCAACAAATTTGCCTTTAGCATCTTCTGTGTTGCAAACACAAACATACGTGGACGACATACTATCAGGTAGCCACAGTCTGTCCTTAGCGTGCGAATCACTATCTCAAGTGATCAAAGCACTAAATTCAGCGGGATTCCCCTTAAAGAAAATTACTTCAAATCACCCTGATATAATAAAAGACATTAAGAGGGAAGACTTATTAGATACAGATTTCCTTAAATTTGAAAAGGCTAGTACAACTAAAACTCTAGAGATTCAATGGAATGCGATAACAGATCAATTCTCATATACAATTGAGTCAATATTTGCAATGTTCGCCATAACCAAACGCCAAATACTTTCCTCGGTGGCAAAACTTTTCGACCCCGCAGGATAGCTTTCGCCAATAATGATTCAAGCTAAAGTCCTCATTCAAGAATTGTGGCAAGATGGCACTGAATGGGATGAACAGGTAAAACCTTTACGTTTAGCGAAATGGGTTCAATTTGCTAACAATTTACATACTATATCTGAAATTCGAATCCCTCGATGGGTAAATTTCACCCCTAACATTAACGCAGAATTACACGGTTTCTGTGATGCCTCTGAAAAGGCTTATTGCGCAACAATTTACGTACGCACTCAGCACGATAACAAAATATCTTCACACCTCTTGGTAGCCAAAGCCAAAGTTGCACCTTTGAAGACACTCAGTCTGCGACGGCTTGAACTGAATGCTGCTCTTCTGTTAGCAAAATTAATTTCCATAGTCCAAACCCATCTCAAATTAAACGATCATAAAATGTATCTTTGGTCAGACTCAGAAATAGTTTTAGCATGGTTAGAAAAACCACCCTATTGCTGGAAGACCTATGTATCTAACCGAATATCCCAAATTTTAGACTTAGTTGGCCCAGCAAAATGGCAACATGTTGCAAGTGCAGATAACCCAGCGGATCTTGGGACAAGAGGTTGCAAGCCACTGCACCTCACCAGCACTACACTCTGGTGGAATGGTCCATCATGGCTAACAGAATCACAAGAATTCTGGCCAAAGTCTCCCGCTCGTAATATAATACCGCCGGAAAGTCGCAAAATTGAAAATTTTCATATCACTCCAGAAGAGGATGATATTCTCCACCGATTTTCGTCATTTGCTAGAGCACTAAGAGTAGTCACTTTCATGCACAAATTCATTCAAAGACTTAAACTAAAAATGAAAGGAGCACCAAATAATCCTTGCGTACAACTAACGCATTCCGACTTGCAACATGCCAAGGTCAGTCTAATATTATATACACAAACTCGCTATTTCAGCAAAGAGAAATCAAAGTTGCTCGAAAAGCGACCTCTCGAAAAGGGAAGCTCACTTCTCGTATTAAATCCATTCTTGGATTCTAAGGGATTAATAAGGGCAAATGGAAGATTGGCAAACTCCAGCCTTAGTTATAACGAACGACATCCCATCATTATTCCAGAGAAATCCCGTTTTACTTACTAGTTAAGGTGACTGTCTGAGTTCGCGGTCGAAATCAAAAAGAGACTGGTGCCTTGTCTGTCGGTCCCTTTTGTTTCTTTTTGTGCGGTGTCCTCATGTGTGTTAAATTCGTGATGTTGATATTGTGTGCGTGTGATGTGAAATGTGATGATGATGTGGTGTGAAATGAAGATGTGGTGTAGAATGATGATGTTTTTTTTTTTTTTTTTTTCGAAGGGGGAATCTTTCATAGATACCGTCAGTCCTAGACGGCATGCACGATTCATGCTGCACGCTATGGGTACACCTCTTTCGGGACCACGCTCAGTATGGATGACCATGTTGAACTTGCGTAACAGCACGCCTACGTACTAAACCCTAACTCCGACTGCATTTCACTGATCCTACGGGACTGCCGTTAAGCATTTCTTCGCAGGACCAGGCTCAGCCAAGATTGGCTCTTCCTGGACGCCTTTCTGGACTACTCTTCTCTAACTCTTCTGCTATCGCTACTTCGTTGCCTTTCCTTTTTTCTTAGTTCTTGCAGGGCAATTGCGGACCAATTCTTCACTTTACTCCACACGATTTTGCTTTTTATCATGTGGTGCACGATATTCTCTGGAGTCACACGTTCGTTGATAATAATTTCTACGTCTTTTCTTTCTGCTTCGAATTTCGGGCAGTGAAAGAAAATATGCTCTGCGTTTTCGCTGCCATTGCCGCAGAATGAACATTCTGTTCCGCTATTGTGACCGTATTTGTACAGGTACTCTCGAAAGCATCCGTGTCCGGTCAGGAATTGCGTCAGATAATAATCAGAATCGCCGTTCTTCCTCTCCACCCATGTTTTCACGTTCCTGATTAGCTTATATGTCCACCTTCCATTTTCTGCTATGTCCCAGCGCCTCTGCCACTCACATAAGCTTTCCTCCCTTTCCTTATTTCGCTCCGCTGTTGTAAGACGCCTCCTTGCGCTTCTTGATTTTTCGTAGACTCTTTTAAGCTCTAACGCCATTATGTCCGGTGGTATGATGCCCGATATGACCCCGGCCGCCTCGTGTGATACTGTGCGGAATCCACAAATAACTCTTAATGCATTAAGCCGAGTCAGAGATCTTGCTTTCTTCGCATATGTTTTATTACGCATTGCTGGTCCCCATATTGGCGCTGCATACATTAGTGCCGATTGACTCACTTTAGCCAAGAGTGCTCGCTTGCCCTGGCTTGGTCCTCCAACATTAGCCATCATCCTGGATAGGGCCACAGTTATTCGCGTCGCTTTTGCACATGCCTGTGCGTGTTATAATTAAGCCGCGTGTCTATTACAACGCCTAGGTATTTTAACGACTGCTGAGTCGTTATGCTATGGCCATCAATATTAAAGGTAGCATTTTCTATTTTTTTTCTGCTGGTAATTAGCACTGCTTCCGTTTTTTGGGCTGCTAGTTGGAGCTTTTTTGTCGTGAGCCAGCTCTTTATTCTTGAGGCGGTGTCTTCACATAAGCTTTCTACTTGACTGATTTCTTTCCCTACCACCGTTACCGCAATGTCATCGGCGTACCCGATAATTTGGACCCCTCTTTCTAATGGCAGTCGAAGCACTCCGTCATATAACACGTTCCACAGCAGTGGACCTAGCACTGAGCCTTGTGGTACCCCTCCCGTCACTCTGTACTGCTTCGGTCCCTCATCTGTATCGTAGAGTAGCAGCCTATTCGACAGGTATTTGGAGATAATTCTCAACAAATACTTCGGTGTTCCTTTGCATTCGAGAGCGCTCATTATGTATGGCCAATACGCAGAATTAAACGCATTTTTAACGTCAAATGTTACAACTGCACAGTATTCTTTTGTACCATACATCCACCTCGTTCCTTCGATGGCCTTGCTTGCCACATTTGTCACTTTCGTGATCGCATCGATGGTTGATCTGTGCTTACGAAAACCAAATTGGTTTTCGGCGAGTCCTGGATATTCTTGCTCCAGATGCTTCTCCAGACGTATGCATATTATTCTCTCCAAGATCTTTCCAAGCGTGTCTAGCATGCAGAGAGGGCGGTACGAGCTTGGTTCTCCAGCCGGTTTGTTTGGTTTCTGCAAAAGCACAAGGCGCTGTTTCTTCCATATTTTTGGAAAGACACCTTCTTGCAAACAGCGGGTAAAGAGCTGTGAGAAGGGGCTCGCTTTGTGTGTTATAGCCGTTTTTAGCGCCTTGTTGGGGATTCCGTCTAGACCCGGTGTTTTGGTATTTCCAAACCTTTTGGCTGCATCTATCACTTCATCGTCGGTGACCGATGGTGCGTCTATTACCGTATTTATATCTGATAATACAGATCCTTCGTTCCTCTGCGTAGGGAAAAGGGTTTCCACGATGTTTTTCAATAGGGTGGGACAGGTTGTTGCTCTCCCTTTGCTTCCTTTGAGTTTTGTCATCACTATTTTGTACGCATCGCCCCATGGATTCTCATCGGCATTTTCGCAGAGCTCTTTGAAACAGGAGAGTTTCTTCTTTTGATTGCTTTCTTGAGCTCACGGCGTTTCATTTTAAAACTTTCGCGCAGGTTTTCGTATTCTGGTGAACTTCGTCTTCTCTGGCCGGAGCGCCTGGCTTTGTTGCAGTCAGTTCTCAGGCTGTCGATTACACTATTCCACCAGTATGCAGGCTGTCTATAAGCGCTAGCGCCTTGTTTTTTCCTGCACATTGCAGCGTCACATGCTTTGCTGACGTGCCTCACTAATATCTCCGCCTGTCGTTCTGTATCTTTTACATTTGTGATGTTGTCATCTAGCATAAGTCGAAAGAGATTTTCGTCGAACGTTTCTGCTTTCCATCCTTTTGTCTGTACCATCTTTGTGTGCGCGTATGTTTCACTCCTGGGTTTTCCAATCTCCATTATAATGGCTAGGTGGTCACTATGCGTATAGAGGTCAGAAACTTCCCAGCGTGTTGATCGTAACAGCGGGCTACTAACAAACGTTATGTCAATCACGGATCCACGGCCATTTTTTTCGAAAGTGTTCCTATTTCCAGTATTTAATAGCACAACCTCGAGCGATGAAAAGGCCTTGAGTAGAGCGTTTCCTCGTTTGTTCGTGCTAACACTTCCCCAGTCCACAGCCCATGCGTTAAAATCGCCTGCTACGACGTTATTTGTAGTTGTTAGGATTTCCTGTACAAGATCATCCAATATCTTCTCAAACGCGCCTTGTGGGACACTCGGTGGGATGTAGCAACTATAAAAGTTGATTCCACCGATCTTGGCTCGTGTGAAGTAGGCCTTTCCTAACAGTGGCTTTTCTTGGAAAGCTTTGCCTCCACATGACCATATGGCAGCTTTGCTGGAGGTGTCTGAGGCCCAGGTGGCGTTGTCTACGTTTTTATACTGCTCGCACAGTATTGCTACGTCCACCTTTTCTTCAAATACAGTTTGTTTAAGCAACTCTTGAGCAGCTTCGCAATGGTTCAGGTTTAGCTGGATAACTTTCATTTATTGTATTTTTTATACGCTTCCTGATATAGAGGGCATCTTTTACTACCTATTTGGTGGTTTGAGTTTTCCCTCCCCTTGCTCTTGCAAGCACTACAAGACGGAGTCTTGTCGCACGTCTGTGCGAAGTGTCCTTTCTCACCACATCTAGACAGCACTTGCTCCTGTCATCCGAATTGCTACATGCTGCTGCTAGATGCCCATATTCCAGACACCTGAAACACCTTTTCAGATTTGGTTTTTCCCTTAGTCTGCAGACTACCCAACCTATCCTAATTTTCCGTTCGTTTAGTAGTATCCTTGCTTCCAGCGCAGGGAGGCTTACTACCGCTACCTGCGTACCCGCATATGCCGCCCTGAGGTTTTTAATCGCACTCACATCAAAACTATTAAGATCTTTCACCTGCTTCCGTATAGCCTCCGAAATGTCCTCTTTGGTTGTGATTTCGTCCAGGTCCCGAATTTCTACTATGATTTCGTGGGTAAGCGCTTTGATTTGTGCCTGGTCCCCTAACAGTTTACTTATTTCGCCCTTTAGTTCGCTCGTACTTTCCATCTGTGTTTCCTTAAGTTCCAGCAATATTTCTCCTTTGGCTGTTTTCCGAATACGCGATACATTTTGACCGAGTTTCTGCAGATTTTCTTCTTTTCTCACCTTCATAAGGATGTCTCTATAGGACATATCTCCAGAGCGCGCTATGACTATAGCATCGGGCCGTGGGGGTGGTTTACGGTTTATCTTCTTGTGGCTTTGTGGCTTGCGCTTGACGCTTACCCAGCCGTCCTCTTTTTGTGCTTCCTCTCTGCACTTATCAGGGCTGTTTCCCGATGTCTTTTTGTTTCGCTCCGCTTGCTGGTTTTTCGCGCCTCTTCATGCATCGTCTTATTTCTTTTAGGCGGTGTTTTCCGTTTCGGCGGGTTTTCCTCCCGCGGCCTCTTCGGTGTTGTTTCCGTGGTTGCGGTCTTGAGCTGCACATTCCGTCTTGATTCCATCATTCCTGTGTGCTCCTCTAGCGCTTTTGAGTATAGCTTTGCTATAGAACTAAGGATGTCCCTCATGTTGTTATTTATAGACCGCTGCGGTGGATGCATTGCTTCAGTCAGCCTTTTTATGGCATTTCCTAGTTCAGCAATGTAGACCACAGGATGTCGTGCCACTTTGGCTTGGGGTGTGCTATCTTCTAACACCGGTGGCGATGACCTCGCGCGCACCGATTTATTTACTGTGGGCGTCTGATTTGGTGATCGGGCTATCCTCGATACCCGCTTGAAGGGATCTACTTCCGCATTTGGGGTCCTCACAGTCAGATCTACCTCTGATCTAGAGTTTTCAGCACGACTGTTCATTAAATGTCCGAAAAAGCCGCTTCCATTATTTGTGTTGTTTGTATTGTTATTGTTTCTCATATTACTTTCCATTTGCTTCTTTTTTTTTTTTAACAGCGCATCGTGTGTAGGGGGGTGGGCCGAAATAAACTGGAACGGGTATACCCTCGGGGACAATGCCCCTACCCCAGTTCCCTGAGGCCAGTCCTTCGCTTTGCCGGTCCCGGAAAACACGTACGGACCGGCGCTCACCCGGGGCAACATAGGCTACTACTCCTATGCCCAATGCACACTTCCTGACCAAGGACCGAAGTGGCTGTTTACTGACACACGCCGCCGCTAATACCTCGGCAGAGTCAAGCTCACATCACCCTCTCCCTTTCGTAAACGGAGAAGTCGCTGGCGAAGAGTTCAAGGGACTTCCAGTATGCTGCGTCGTGTACCGGTCAGGTAGATTTAATCAGCCGCACCTAACATGGTGAACAGACGCTGACCAGGAAGCCGCCCATTATGGATCCGTCGCGCCTGGATTTTTTTTTTTTTTATTACACAACATGCCCTTGCATGTTGCGGGAGACACATATTACAAAGGGGCAGTGTCGATTCGCCCACTGTCGCAGGAGTTTCAACGGTCTTGCTGGCTTTTATACCGCAACCTCCACTCCCGCCGCTTCTCGTCGGGGATTGCTTATTCGTTTAAACTTATTTCGCAACTAACCTGCTAGTACAGGCCGTCCGGCTATCCGCGACCTGCCGACCCCCCCGGTCGCTTAAAGCTCAGCGACGGTGACTATTTCCTTGGAAATTTAGAGTCCCCAGGACAGTAAGTCCACCGGACCGGTGATGATGTGGTGAATGTAATGTGTGTGGTGTAGAAGTGTAATGTTGTGAAGGGGGGCTGAGACTCATTTAGCCATCCCGGCCCCCCTAGGCAACTGATTAGCCTAGGAGTCGCTGCAGCTGTTGCAGCGTTGCCACGACGCTGCTAAGACCCGTGGATCGCCGTGGTTGGGGTCGAGGCTGACGACGCCGAGTAGACATTCCAACCCACTGATGCACTCGCGTTACGGGTTGATGTCTTGTTCCGTGGCTGCGAGGTGTAGCTGGCCTATGATCGTCGCGCAACGCGGTGCGATGCAGCAGCGTGTGATGCGGCCGGTTGCAGATTTGGCACAGACCCCTCGACTCACACTCTTGCAACCTATGCGTCTGCGATAGGCAGTTCACACAGTGCCCGTGTGCCTGGGCAACTTGCTGCCGTTGTAACGGTCGCATACCTCTAAAAATCCCACAGTGATGCAAGCGTTGGGGGCGTCGACATAGGGGGCATCTTATGCGATGCCCGTCCGGGACCCGTGTTGAGCGGTTGCCGGTTGCAGGTGCGGTTGCCGGCACTGTTGCCGGTGCTGTTATCAGCGCTGTTGCAACGGCAGCTCGGGGCGCTGGGGTTGGCCCGGTGCGTTGCACGCTGGTAGCCGAACGAACGGAATGCGTGGCTAGTACTGGCGTATCTACGTCCATGATAATCTATGTATAAAGGAGATTGTTAATTAGAAATCTGTCATACAATTAGATCTTGGCAATCGTGCCACGATATGTGGCATGAATGGGCCGTCGTATGGATCGACCATGATTTGTTAGTTTTCTTTACGGTTTGTTATTTTTATGTACGGTTTGTTATTTTTATTTGCGGTTTGTTATTTTTATTTACGGTTTGTTATTTTCTGACGGTTGGTATATTTTAACGGTTGGTATTGGCGTATTTCTCGTTTTCATTTGATTAGCGTATTGTGACACGATAACATCGGTTTGTTTTTGCGGTTTTTCAGATTCGCGATCATCGGAAGTTGGCAAAAAGCATAGCTTCACGAGAGGTCTGGTCAGCGTTCCGTTTTGCGTACGGAGATCAACGACTCGTATGTGACCGTCGGAGCCGTAATGTAGCTTTTCTATGCGGCCAAGCCGCCACTCGTTGGGGGGTAGACAATCATCGTGAATGAGGACACAGTCTCCAAGCTTAGGCGCTTGTTCAGGAGTCCTCCAGCGGTATCTTTTGTGGAGATCCTTTATGTACTCGTCCTTCCAGCGGCGGCTGAAATCATGATGGAGAATTTTAAATCGTTCCCATCGATTTAATAGGGATAGCGACTCCACGCCTGGCTCAGGAATGGCCAGGATGGGTGCTCCTTTTAGAAAATGCCTTGGAGTTAAGGCGGTGAAATCGGAGGGGTCTTGCGATAGTACTGTAAGTGGCCGTGAATTGAGAACGGCTTCAATTCGATTTAATAACGTCGTGAACTCTTCGTAATTGAATTTATAATTTCCAGCTACCCGTTTGAAATGGGATTTGAAGCTTTTCACAGCTGATTCCCATAAACCGCCCATATGAGGAGCGCTTGGGGGTATAAATTGCCAGTTGATACCTTGAGGGGCGTACTTTTGTACGATGTCGGGTGACACTTGCTTTAAGAAATCCACAAATTGCTTTTCTGTGGCTCGTTGAGCTCCAATGAACGTTTTGCCATTGTCGCTCATGATCTTTGATGGGTAGCCACGTCGAGTGACGAAGCGAGCAAATGCCGCGAGAAAGGCATCCGTCGTCAGATTACTACATAGCTCAAGATGTACTGCCTTTGTCGTGAAACATACAAAGACAGCCACATAGCCTTTCATGAGAGTGGGAGACCTTAACATGGACGCCTTTACTTGGAAAGGCCCAGCAAAATCAACACCTGGTTTGGTGAAAGGCAGAGCGTAATTGCAGCGTTCCGGTGGAAGTGCTGCCATAATCTGCGTTCGCATCTTCTGTTTGTGCATAGTGCAAATCTTGCATGTGAAGATGCACTTCTTGATTTGCGACTTAAGACGGGGGATATAATACTCCTGGCGTACCATCTGTTGCATGAGACGATTCGGCGTGTAGCATTAAGATGTGGATGTAGTGGAGGAACAGTGTAGCAAATGGTGACCTCTCTGGGATTATTATGGGATGGCGTTCGTTATATGTTAGGCTCGAATTAGCAAGCCGACCATTGGCACGAAGCAGACCTTTCGTGTCCAGAAATGGGTTGAGGACTAAGAGTGAGCTCTTTTTATCAATCGGCTTCGATTTTCTTAGTAGTGATATATCGCGGCTGAAATAGCGCGTTTGTGTATATGTTATTAGTGCGACCTTTGCCTTTTGTAACTCTAGGTGCGTCACTGTGTTGCATGGGAAATTATGTGATCCCTTAACTTTGCTTTTGAGTTGTTCTATGAATTTGAACATATAAGCGACTACTCTGAGCGCTTTTGGAGATGAGGAAAATCGTTCAAGGATGTCGGCATCATCCAATAATGTGTGAAAGGTGGCGATTTTTCGACCTTCTGGGGCGATAATGTTGCGCATGGGGGATTATGGCCAAGAATCAGGAGATTCTATCAACCATCGGGGGCCATTCCACCAGAGGGTGGTAGTGGCAAGGGGCAGTGGCTTGCACCCTCTTGTACCTAGATCGGCAGGATTGTCAGCACTGGCTACGTGCCGCCAAGTGGCTGATCCCACTAGGTCAAGAATTTGAGACGTTCGGTTTGAAATATACGTCTTCCATGCATGTGGTGGTTTTTCCAACCAGGCAAGTACAATTTCTGAATCGGACCACATATATAGTTTGCATTTTGTCATATTTAAATGCATTAGCACCATGGCTACTAATTTTGAAAGTAGTAGTGCGCCACATAACTCAAGTCGTGGGAGACTTATAGGTTTTAAAGGGGCCACCCTTGCTTTTGCTACTAATAAGTGGCTTGTGGTCGTGGCATCACTTTGCGTGCGCACATAGATAGTAGCGCAATATGCCTTTTCTCAGGCGTCACAAAAGCCATGTAATTCGACTTTGTGTTCGGGGGAGTAGTTTACCCATCGTGGAATTTGTATCTGACAAATGTCATTCAGATTTTTTGCGAACTGGGACCATTTTTCTAAGCGAAGAGGTTTCACTTGTTCGTCCCAGTCGGTTCCATCTAGCCATAATTCTTGTATTAAGATTTTCGCTTGGATCATAATTGGCGAAAGCCATCCTGCGGGGTCAAAAAGTTTTGCCACCGAGGATAAAATCTGTCTTTTCGTTATGGCTGATAATGCGGATATGGACTCTGTCGTGTATGAGAACTGGTCCGATATCGCATTCCATTGGATGCCTAGCGTTTTTGTTGTACTCTCCTTTTCGAATATAAGGAAATTAGTGTCCAACAAATTTTCGTTTGGAATATTTTTGAGTATATTCGGGTGATTTGCCGTAATCTTTTTTAAAGGAAACCCTGCGGATTTGAGGGCTTTTATTACCTGTGATAAGGCCTCGTATGCTTGTGGAAGGACTTCCAGACAGAATATCGTCCACATACGTTTGAGTTTTCAACACTTCAGTTGCCAGAGGAAATTCTGACTTTGTGTTGTCTGCCAATTCGTGGAGAGTTCGAATGGCTAAATATGGTGCACAGTTAACGCCAAATGTAACTGTTTTTAATTTGAAGTCGCGTAAAGGACTGGTGGGGGATCTTCGGAACATAATACGTTGAAAATCTTGGTCGTCTTTATGTACGCCTATTTGCCGATACATTTTTTCAACGTCCCCATTGAATACGTATGTGTATATACGTTAATTTAATATCAGAAGCATTAAATCTGGTTGTAGAGTGGGTCCCGTAAATAGGATATCATTTAGGGAATTCCCTGAACTAGTGGTTTTCGAGGCATTAAAAACAACTCTTACTTCTGTTGTTTTTTTGTCTGGCTTCACTACTGCGTGATGTGGCAGATAAAAGGAGTAGTATTTGCCGTTGACGATTTTCTCCCCTGGGCTTATTTCCTCCATGTGATCTAAATGGAGGTATTCTTCTAACACACCATCATATTCAGATTTGAGTTCGCCTTTTTTAAGTAGGTTTCTTTCCATACTTAGAAACTGCTGAATTGCAGAGGTGCGAGAGTGACCTACGGCGAGTGTGTTAGGAAATTGTTGCTTAAGTGGTAGTCGTACGACGTACCGACCATTTTCTGATCTAGTAGTTGTGGCTTTGTAAAAATCCTCACAATACTGATCTTCAGGGGTTGTGACTGATATTGGGGGGAGTTCTTCTAGTTCCCAAAATTTTTTCAATTGTGAATTGAGGTACTCGTTTGAGACTTCCTCAACTTGAGTTGTTAATGTTGTAACTGGTTCCGCAACTAGTCCGCTTAGGACCCATCCGAAAATGGTATTTTGCGCCAGAAGTGTTTCGGTAATTTTCTCAATACCTTCGAGAATAATTTGTGGTATTAGATCGCTGCCTAATAGTAGATCTATTTGAGCGGGGGTGTTGCAGTTGGGGTCTGCTAGCTTTAGGTGTGAAACCTTTTTCCAATGTTGGCTATTTATGTGATAGCTAGGTAACATATTGGTTAATTGCGGTAAGACAATAGCTTCTGCTTGTATGCGCTTATCCGCTTTGGGGGAAAAGAGGGTAATGGGGCAGATTTTATTTGAGTTTTGAACAACTCTTCCGCCCATTCCCGTGATTTCAAAGTTGGCCAGTTTTGTTGGTAACTGTAGCCTGTTTTGTGCCCTAGACGCTATAAAGGATCGTTGTGATCCTTGGTCTATTAAGGCTCGGAGTTTAAACAGTTCTCCTCGGTGCTCAATGGAGACAACTGCTGTGGGTAAAAGTACCCTACTGTGATTTTCGCTATGTAGCGATTGGGTTTTTAACGCCTTTGAGCAGCATGGTGCTTCTTGGCAGTTTTCTGAATTTGTTGTGGCAACTAATCCTGTTGCTCGTTTAACGTTTGCATTGTTTGGGGGTGAGCTGGAAAAATTTGTTATATGTAACATAGAATGATGTCTTTTATGGCAATAAACGCAATTAAATTTGCTTTCGCAATCTTTAAGCGTATGCGCATGTGACATACAGTTGGTACATAATTTTTTCGATCTTACGAAATTGTTTCGATCGCTAACATTCATTGTTTTGAATTTTTCGCATAATTTTAATTTGTGACCTCCTCTGCACAGTTCGCATGACGTTTGTTTATATTGTTCGGAAGAGAACGATTGATTTTTGAAAAAGTTTCTATTTGAATTATTGTGGCTACTTGCTTGGGGTCTATTGAAGCTTCTATTGAGGTCGTTTTGAACGTTTTTCGTTCTTACTAGTTTTTTATCTACCCTTTCTGCAATTTCGTATTGGGTAGTAAGAAATTCTTTCATTTGCTGCCACGTTGGGCACTTTCTTCGCGATGAGAGCGATTGCTCCCATAAAAGTAACGATTTTTCTGGTAATGCAGCTGTGCATATATTTGCCAGAATGGGGTCCCAATTATCTGTGGGAATATTCTGTGTCGATAAAATCGACAAACAATTTGAAACCGTGGAGTAAAGCTTTATGAACTCTTCACTGGTTTCTTTCTGAATTTTTAGTAAATTCATTAGTATCGTCACTTGCTTGTCGACCAATATTCTCTCGTTTTCATAACGTGCTTTTAGAGCTTCCCAAGCAAAATTAAAATTTTCGTCATTCAAAGCGAACTGTTTGACTATTACGCCTGCCTGACCTTTGGTTTTGTATCTGAGATGATACAATTTCTGTGCTTGTGATAATTTAGGATGGTTTATGTACACAGCTGTAAACATGTCCCGGAAGGACGGCCACTGTTCATAACCACAATGAAATATATCTGTGTCGCATACTGGCACTTTAAGGTGAATACCTGAACTTGCCTCTTGGGCTTGTCTTTGTGACAGCTCTACTCTCGGTTGTGGAGTAGGTGCAATTGCTCTTAATAGCTTTAGTTGATCAGAAATCATTGCTTTTGTGTCTTCGAACTGGTCTAGGCAGTGTTCATACTTGGTGTAAGCTGATAATTTAAAATTTTCGGGTAGATCTGAGTCGTCAGATTCTACGATTGCGTCATATGCCGCTTAGAGACGTGACCAAAAATTGTCTAAATTGTCCTTTTTAATTTCTAAGACCGATTCAGAATTGTCTTGAATCGGTGAAGATGAAAATCGAGTGCAGTATCGTATCAAACTGTCACTCTCAGCAATGAATTTTGTATAAGTAATGTCTTTACCCCTCTTTAGTTTTGTACCACCTTGCTTTGAGCGTGTAGCTTCAGCCGGTGTACACGGACTTCACGGACTTTTTTCGTCTGAAATCATTTTTGGAACTTTTAGCAACTGAGTTGTTTTAGATTCCTTTGAGTCTGAGCTCATTTATAATGATATAGAATTAATCAAAACGTCTTAGTGAAAACTAGACTTGTAGATGTTTAGAAAAGTTTCGTATAAATTGTTCAATAGAGGACTCTTTTGTATGCAAGAGTTTTAAAAAAAATCAATAAAACCAATGGCTTTTGGATAAAGCGAGATTTCAAAAAATATTTTCGTTTATATATGTATTTGATTAGACGAGAACTCTTTTAGATAAATAAGAGTTTTGAACGAAATTGAAATATAAGATAACGCTTAACGTATTTTATAATATGCGCGATCGCGAACTCTTTTAAGTTAATAAGAGTTTTAAAGTGGAATCAATAATTAATCGCTTAAATTGGATTTAATTATTATTTTTTTTTTTTTTTATGACCGGAAATTATTTTTAGTATTTTATTTTCCTGAGTATATTCCTCTTTTTTTTTTTATTCTTTATGCCCAAATGTCCTATAGGGTATACCTATGGATGGTGGATATTTTATTATGTGCTAATGAGCGCTCGTATTAGAGGTCACTGCACTTTGTACATATGCATGTATGTACATATGTATTACGCTTTGGTTTTTTACACAATCCTGCTTGTTTTTGTTAATCAAAAATCAAGGGGCATTGCGGGAAATATGCCAATGTGGACTTTGAATATATTTTGTACGCAATCCTGCTTGGTTTTGTATGCCAATGTGGACTTTGAAGCAATGAGCGTATCTACATATGTGACAATACACGTATGTATGTAAAAATATTTAAGTATGTTAAAAAAAAATATTTTATGTTATATTCAAGTTGTACCTGATGTATATATATGTATATGCCGGTATATTCCTCAGCGGATTTTATATATATATATATATAGATATGTATATAAATATTTTATTTTGTATATATGATTTGTGTCCGTAATTCTTATAGGGTATACCTATAAGCGGGACTTTTGTGATTGCCTTATGTGCTAATGAGAGCTCGTTTAGAGATCACTGCACTTTGTACATACATATATGTATGTATGTATAACTTTTTTTTTATATACAATCCTGCTTGTTCTTGTCGGCCAAAGAACAAGGGGTATTGCGAGATGTATACCAATGCGGACTTTTAAATTTATGTATCGTAAGTGTGGTGAATTAATGTATTAAACCGCGTAATTTTTGGTCGTTTTGCTTTATCAGTAATTTACCCGCTTCTCTGGAATGACATAGACTGATCGTGTGCCGTATGTACGTACATATGTACATATGTACGTATGTATATATGAATATGCGTGTTCGCAATATTCCTAAGGTGAGATCAAAAAAACGAGCATATATATATATGTATATACATATACATATATACATATATAGATATATATATTGTTTTTGTTAATATATATATGTAAGAAATATATACGTGTATATAAGTAAATGCAATTAGAATATAATATATGTATGTTTGTATTTTCTTCTGAATATCGGTTTTTTTTTTCCTATTTCGTTTTCTCCGTTGAGATGTAGGAGAAGTGAAAATACCGATAGTTTTTATGTTTGCGTTGCGCTGACGTTATGATACCCGTTTTTTGAACCTGTTTAAACGGGGTATATGAGTACAAACACACATATATGGTGTAAAAAATATTTTGTAAATATATGTATATGCATGTAATAAATATGTAGGTATATATAAGTAAATGCAAAAATAGAATATATGTATGTATGTTTGTATTTTTATCTTTTATTCTTCTTCTGTTTTTCGCTTTAGGGTGTACTTTTTGTTTTTTATAAATCTGCCTTCGCTTACGGTTTAGGCAATCCTGCTTCCTGCGAAGCAGAAGGGGTATTGCGGAAAATAGTGCCAGTACTTAGTTAAATTTGTATTGTGTTTGTACTTTTTTTTGAATATCGGTTTTATTTTCCGTTTTCTCCGTTAAGATATAGGAGAAATGAGAATACCGATATTTTTTTTTTTTTTTGTTTTTGCGTTTTGTTAACGTTATGGTACCCGTTTTTTGAAACTGTTTAAACGGGGTTTACTAGTACAAACATACATATATGGTGTAAAAAATGGAAACGATACACTTACATTGACTCGCATCAAGGGTATTTTTGATTTTCATATAGGGGGGACAAGCCGGTGTATGTCTCCTTATGATCTGTTTTGCGGTCAGTGGCCTCCTTTCCTTGTAGCGGCCAGCTGCTCCTTTTTCCCTTCTCTTTCTCTGTTCCTCTGTGCCAGTCTCCTTTGTTGGTGTTGTGATCGCGTTCCAGCCCTCCGTGTTGATACTTATGTTGTTTAACTTCGTTGGTTTAATTTCGCGCCCGTTCTCCGTTTATCCGTTTAGTTGTGTGCTCTTAGTTTTTTTTTTTTTGTTTTATCGCGCCCGTTTGTTGGTTGCTGAACGTACATATGTATTTTTTAGTTTCACAACTCCACTCTTTGTTTTTTGTTTTTTTTTTTTTTGTTTCTTTTAAGCTCACCACTCTTGTTTGTTTGGTTTTGTGGTCACTGCACTGTGTTTATTGCACTTAAATTTTCACTCCACTGTATTTATAAATATATACATATATACTTTGTGGTGTTTTCCATAGTTTTGTCACCTCGTATTTCACGAATTTTTTTTTTTTTTTTTTTTTTTTGTTAAGTGCACTTTTGTGTATTGTATTACATATGTGCTCACTTTTAATTTTTTTCTTTCCAATGTGTTCACTTTTTTGTGTTTCTTTTTACCACTGTAATTTTATGTTTAATATATATGTATTGGGTTATTTTTTTTCTTTTCACAATGTGTTCAATTTGTTATGTTTCTTTTTACCACTGTAATTTTATGTTTAATATATATGTATTGGATTTTTTTTTTTTCTTTTCACAATGTGTTCACTTTTTTATGTTTCTTTACTTTGACCACTGGTGCCGTCCAGTACGGCTCGAAGGACCATAGTTATTTGTACAAAACTCGCGGCACTTACCTCGCAATGTAGAGTTAAGATGCACAAACGAAAAACGCTGTAAAAGTACGAAGGAACGCAAGGTGACTGTCTGAGTTCGCGGTCGAAATCAAAAAGAGACTGGTGCCTTGTCTGTCGGTCTCTTTTGTTTCTTTTTGTGCGGTGTCCTCATGTGTGTTAAATTCGTGATGTTGATATTGTGTGCGTGTGATGTGAAATGTGATGATGATGTGGTGTGAAATGAAGATGTGGTGTAGAATGATGATGTGGTGAATGTAATGTGTGTGGTGTAGAAGTGTAATGTTGTGAAGGGGGGCTGAGACTCATTTAGCCACTTACCTATTTCTAGCATATCTGCACCATCTTACACTGCATGGTGAGCATCGCTTAATGCAACAAATGGTCCGTCAAGAATTTTATATACCGCGACTAAAGCCACAAATCAAAAGGACGATTTTCATGTGTAAACCATGTACCATGTACAAACACAAAATGCGTACGCAGATCATGGCAGCTTTACCACCTGAACGCTGCAACTATGCTCTACCCTTTACCATCACTGGGGTTGATTTTGCTGGACCTTTCCAGATAAAGGCCTCCATGTTAAGGTCTTCTTCATTTAGAAAAGGGTATGTGGCTGTCTTTGTATGTTTTACGACAAAGGCAGTACACCTTGAGCTTTGTTCAGTTCTGACTACTGCGGCTTTTCTTGCAGCATTTGCACGCTTTGTCGGACGACGCGGATTTCCTTCAAAAATAATGAGCGATAATGGGAAAAACTTTGTCGGAGCCCAAAGAGCAACCGAGAAGGAGTTTATAAACTTCATGAAAGAAGTCTCCCCTGAAATAGTTAATAAATATGCACCCCAAGGGATCGATTGGCAATTTATACCTCCATGTTCTCCACACATGGGCGGACTTTGGGAATCAGCAGTAAAAAGCTTTAAGTCCCATTTAAAGAAAACGGCTGGGAATCATAAATTCAATTATGAGGAGTTTACTACACTACTCACTCGTATTGAAGCCGTATTAAATTCAAGACCCATATCACCCCTCTCGCAAGATCCCTCCGATTTCACAGCTCTTACACCAGGTCATTTCCTCAGAGGAGCTCCTCTTCTCGCCATACCTGAGACAGAAGGAGACTCACTAACCTTAATAAATCGATGGGAAAGAATCAAGATTCTCCATCACGAATTCAGCCACAGATGGAAGGAAGACTATCTCAAAGATCTCCATAAGAGATATCGGTGGAAAACGGCCCAGAAGGAAGCCAAGGCAGGAGAATGTGTAATCATACAAGACGAATGCCTTCCTCCAACAGAATGGCGACTAGGCCGCATTGAAAGGGTTCATCGAGGATCAGATGGTCACATAAGAGTAGTCGATGTGCGAACGCAAACCGGCATATTAACTCGACCAGTCACCAAACTGTGTTTTCTTCCAAACGGCGAAGAACAACTTCAACCAATAACTCGCAAAATAACTCACAAAATTAATCGAAAAATAATAAAACAATTCCGCTAATTCGAAAATAACCCGCTTTATAATCCGTACATAAAAATAAATTCAAACAAGCGCGTTGAAGATCAATTTATTATGCATATACATATGTATAGATATGTAGCTACAACAACTACATCATAACATTATAAATAAAATCAATTTAATGCAATCTTATATTCCCATAGAAATGGACGTAGAGGAGACCCAAACCACCTCCAACACCGTAAGGTCCGAAAGCACTGCACCCAAAGCGTCGGCTGCACCCGTTGCCGCTCCAAGGGCCAATGTTATGCGCTTCCCGCCATCCGCCGCAGCAGTCAGAGAAGTAGGAGAAGTGCAGCTAGTAGAGCCACAGGGGCCTCCATGTTGCAGCCTGTGCCATCGCCCCACGCTCTAAACCGATGCACCATCTTCCAAAGTATGAAGCCTGCTCAACGACAACAAGTTGCAAGGGCTCACGGACATTGCATGACCTGTCTGGCAGATGACCACGCCACCATAGAGTGCTGGGTGCCTGTCAATATTGCCACAGGCCGCACCACACTCTGTTCCATCGATTTCCCACACGAGCCAATCACACCAACTCCCGTACTAGACCACGCAGCGATCCTCTCCGGCGACGACGACGCACCCAACCAACCACAAGACGTACGCGGCCATCTCCGCCACGCCACGCTCATCGCCAACAACAACGACGCTCAACAAGGTTGAGCGCTGTACTCAGCACACTCCAACAGCTACCAAGGCTCCTAGCCGATTAATTCGCCTAGGGGGGCCGGGATGTTCACATGAGCTAAGAGCATTCTGCAACATCACAACACCTCATCACACGTCACATCACGTCACGTCACAACACCTCATCACACAACAGTTCAGCACACACCACTACACACACACGCATCAAACACAGTACCTGACACTATTACAACACAACAACCACACGATCATTAGCGAGACGACTCGGATTAATTTAATATTCACCACCCAAGCTATCAAAAGGGATAGATCCGAACGGGATCACACTTTTTTTCGTTTCATCCGCAAAGTAAGACGGTCGACCCGCAATGATACATTTGTTTTCTACAACCGCAACCTCCGCATTTTTTCCTATTTTGTGACTTCCCGCCAGACGTTGTGACGTGAGTTCCGGATTTCGCCGCAGTGTCAGTGTGTGACAACAAATACAGAAATAAAAATAATAACTAAATTGTTATATTAATAGAAGAGAAAAAATACAAAATTGAATTGAAAAATGAAATACAGTGTGAAAGAAAGTGTTTTTATTTGGAATAAGTATACTACAAGTGTATCAAGTAAGTATACTAGTGTTACACGTCAACAATCATACAACGCGATTGTATGGTATATTATAATAAATATTTGAAATAATCATAACACAAAACTAAGTATTTTTACGCAAAATACAAAATGGTGTAAATGTTGTAAATCTCATTTGTCAAATATTATAATATACCAAAAGTAATATAGAGGAGGAGAAATACAAATAAAAAAATATAGTTTACAAAGTTGTTATACAGTAATATATTTATATATGAGTATTAACTTTATAAAGTCATATAAGTCAAAGAGAGTCATAAAAGTAATTAATTTTCATAACATAATTAAGTGTAAAAGTCATAAAAGTAAATAAATAATTTTATATAATTATTAAGTATATTAATTCTTACCAGTAAATAATTTTCATATAAGTATTAAGTTTATATAAGTCAAGAAGTCATATAAGTATTAAGTTTATAAAGTCGTATTAGTATTAATTTTAAAAGTCATATAAGTAAATAATTTTCATACAAGTATTAAGTTTAGAAATCATATAAGTGTTAAGTGTAAAAATCATGCAGGGAAATAATTTTCATAAAAGTATTAAGTTTATATAAGTAAAGAAGTCATATAAGTAAGTAATTTTCATATAAGTATTAAGTTTATAAAGTCATATAAGTAATTAATTTTCATATAAGAATTAAGTGTAAAAGTCATATAAGCATTAAGTTTAAAAGTCATATAAGTAATAAATTTTCATATAAGTATTAAGTGTAAAAGTCATACAGGTAAATAATTTTCATATAAATATTAAGAGTAAAAGTCATACCCAATCACGGGAAGAACTGACTTTGTAAGTTGAATGTGGAGTTGCATTGCAACCGGGTGCAGGACCCAAAGCACGGCAGAGGTTTTTGATGGGCCTCCAACCCGACCAAGGTGGTTAGTGTGTCCATTCCACACTGCCAATTGGTACTGAAAATGCTTAGCATTCTCAGAGCGCTGATCAACGCATTGATTTGATCCGCTGTGCTTTTGAGCGCCGTGGAGTAAGGCTGTCGTCAGCAGGTACTCACGTTAAACACACCGGACGTTGTCCCTATCTACTCATTCGTTAGTTGACTGTAGACGCGGATAGACGTGCGTGCGCATCGTTGCAATTTTTCCAAGTAATTTTCGGTGATTTTTTTTTTTTTCAAGTTTCTTTTTTCGGTCGTTTGTTCACGTAGTTTAGCTGGCACCGTTATTGCCTGGCGCGTGTGCGTAGCGGTTTAGAGAAATTGTTTGTGCGGTCGTGGATAGCGTGGGTTAGTGACCGCGAGTGATTTTGTGCGAGTACACATTTTTGTGCAATTTTGTGCATTTTTGTGTACTGACGGGTGAGTAATATTTTTAATTATTATCATATATACGGACAACGTGGTCACCCACGCTGTTGTTACTGGCGAAAGATTCGCACGGTTCCAGTGTAGCCCCGTGTTGTTGGCATTCATGCTGACTAGACGGCCTGCCAGTAGTTCTGTGCTGAGCATCTGGCGATTTGTTGGCTCAGTGTCAAGAGAGTCTGGACAGGATTGCCCAAAGGGTGCAAGCGTCTGTCCTGCACTGCAATTGCGACTCCTGTATGGACCAACGGTCGTAGCAGCGATATCGTTTAGCCCACTGTGTGGGTTCAACGCCACATCGGTCGACTCCGGACCGTTACGGGGACATTGTCCGTCCGGCGGCCAATTGAGTGGGCTTCACACGACCACTGGTTTTGGTTGTGGGCTTTTCCACTGCGAGCACGTGATAATCGACCGCTTGGGTGGTCGCTATTACTGAGCGGGCCTGCGCGCGTGTTGCATTTTTCAGCGCGTTCAGACGCAAACACGTATCTTTCTGTCCATGGGCCTTCTGCGCTAGTGGAACGCCAGCGGATCAGTTCGACTGAGAGGTTAGTTGGGAAGTGAGATGCCTCCTGGACTGAAGAGGAGGACGAAGGCCCTCGCTGGCAGCGGAGAATCCGCCGCTTTAACAGTCGTGGATGATTCCTCGTCGGGCGGCGAGGGTGAAACGACGGGAGCGGTAAGGTCTATTGTCCTAACGTTCTTGTCACCTACACCTAACCCTATCATCTAGAAGCCTCTTGCTCCCTAGATATCCCTCCTTCTCTATATCATCCTCAGAAATCCAATCGTTCCGCAGCAATGACACACTCAAACCCCTTTTTAACCTGAATGCAACAGCACGCTGTATGACTATCAAGTAAAGAGGGGGTGCACCTAATAACACCTGCATCGCATCCGTTAAGACGGTGCGACATACAGGCAAGCAAACAAGCATCATACAACGCTGTATTGAGAGGACTTTTTGAGACCCCAAGACATTCGTGGCCACAAACAAGCCACGATAAATGGTGCGGACAGCACGACGTCCGAGACCCCAATCGCTCCTCAAAATACGTCACATTTCACTTGTGCTCAACCCCAGATACTTGACTTGCGTCACATATCTGATGCTGACCCCGTTCACACGGACAATCGGCGGACGAACCGGCGACAATCTACCTTTCAGCAGTATTGCCACCGTTTTGTCCATAGATATGTCAACTCCCACACCTAAACCCGAAGAAAGAAATATGCCAAGGACATATTTGCTGACATTCTCCCTAATGACATTCTGTACAAAAAACCACGCAGCCTCTATACTGCGTCCTTTCCTGAACTCTAACTGCCTATCCGATCACATACTTCGCGTTAGCTCCTGAAGCCGTTCCACCACCGTTCGCGGCGTTGGGTTGGTTGAGGATAACCCAGACTTAAAATTTTGTCTGAGTCTGGGTTTTTGCTTACGGGGCATGGGCCTCTGAATGCATTCTTGCATCAGAGGCACCTATCGGATACGTCAGGGTGTTTTTGTGGGGCTGAGTTAGAAAATTGGTCGCATTTAATTGCGGCGTACCCGATGTACTCGACATTAGGGATCTGGGTCGTATGGGGATTAGCTGGACTAATGGGCGGTTAGATGTTAGTGGTGTGATCTCCACTAGTCGGAATACCAAACAGTTAGGGTCGTTTGCGCGTGAATTATTTAAGCGGCGAAGGCGGTTAGCAGGAAATTAGGGTTTTAGTTTTTTGTGTGATTGGTGTGTGTAAGTGATGTATGTATGGGGTCCAACCCCTGGCCACCAGTCCAGAGCACTATGGAAGCTCAACTGGTAGTAGTTTCGGCTATGAGGTCTGACCGGAGACTTAATTCTGGTACCACGGGGAGCAGGAGCAGGTGGTTGTGGTTGAAACCCAAATCGCGGGAAGAACTGACTTTGTCAGTTGAACGTGGAGTTGCATTGCAACAGGGTGCCGGACCCAAAGCACGGCAGAAGTTTTAGATGGGCCTCGAACCCGACCAAGGTGGTTAGTCTGTCCATTCCACACTGCCAATTAGTACTGAAAATGCTTAGCATTCTCAGGGCGCTGATCAACGCATTGATTTGATCCGCTGTGCTTTTAAGCGCCGTGGAGTAAAGCTGTCGTCAGCAGGTACCCACGTTAAACACACCGGACGTTGTCCCTATCTACTCCCCCTGCGGGGAGGGGGAAGAGAATATTCCCGCGGTAAGACATGCCTGTCGTAAAAGGCGACTAAAATCCAAATGCACTATGTCTGACAAGTACAGGTCTGTTTTGAATGTCAGCATGGTCTAATAAGTCGGAAAAGTGCTATATTGAAATGATATCATATTCTTTGAATGGGTTTGCGATTATATAACAAACACTTTATGAATTGACATATAACATACACATTCAGCCGGGTTCTTAAGTTCTTAGGGTTCTCGGAGTTCTTAGGGGCTCGACTGGCAGTAGCGAGAGCTACAGGTTAATCCAAAGACTAAAACATGGTACCACTGGGAGCAGTCTGCCCTTGGAGAAAAGTCCAATCTGCTCATAGGGTTTGGCCCTTTGGGGAGATTCGTGGTGGCTGTGGTTTAAACCTAATTGCAGGAAGGGCATTAGTCCAATGTGGAGTCTCATTGCGGCCGGGTGCCGGACCCAGAGTACGGCAGAGATTTTAGATGGTGGCTAGGGTGTCCATTCCACGCTGCCAATTGATACTGAAAATGCTTAGCATTCTCAGGGCGTTGATCAACGCATTGTATTGATCCGTTGTGTTTCTGAGCACCGTAGAATTAAGCTAAATAGTAGGATCCTACGTTAAACACCTTTCATTGTTGTCCTTATCTACTCAGTTGCGTTTGAACAGCCGAGGTGAACGGACGTATGCGCGGACGATTTCGGTTGACGGTGCGTTGTTTGGTGACGGTATTCTGATTTGTATCACTGGCAAAGTATTTGAATTACCGCGAAATATAGACGCAAGTGTGCACATAGGACGCGTATTTATTAAAACGAACAAGATCAAGTGCAAGCAATAGAAGTGCAGTGTGGGTGTTCCCAAATATTGTGTGAACAATAGACGCAAGTGTAGTGCGGGACAATTTAGCTTGAATAGTTTCCCAAGAAAAAGTGGACTAGTGTGGGATTTTCCCAGATTATGTGCGACGAACAATATACGCAAATTCAGTGCGGGAAAACATACGTTTCCCAAAAAACGTGATTAAGTGCAAACAGTAGAAATGCAGTGTGGGTGTCATCCAATTATTGTGCAAACAAGAAACAATAGACGCCAGTGAAGTTTGGGATTTTCCCAAAAAGTGTGCAATGGACGTGATCCTTGAATTTAATTACTACGAACGGGTTGCGTAATTCCTAAAGAAGTGCAGGTACTCGATCGTATGTTTTGATGCAACGTCTGCAGCACGTAAAAGACGAGCAAAATACATCAGTGGGGTGAGCGATGACTCAAGGCTTAAGATGGTCACTGTGGAGACATCCGATGATGATGGAGAGAAGCAGCCCCGAAAACTGCAACCACGTGCGAAGGAGTGCTCGGGGAATTCAGAAAGGGAGACAACGGACAGCGGCAGGAAGAAGAAAACAAAGAAGGCAAAGCAAGCAAAAGAGGAGGACATTTTAAATCCAAATTCCGCTTGCGAAAATGAGGGCTCTATTGTTGAGGGCGGAAATATGGGTAACTTTATGGGAGGTGACGCTAAGAGCCCCCTTAATGCTATGTCGGATCTATCTGTTGAGTTAAGCGGCATGGTGTTCGGGAGGGAGCTGCTCGAGGCTGATACCATGAAGGAGTTCATGGATATTGGTAGGAGGTATGAATCACTGTTACTTGCAGTTATTATGGGAAATGCCGAACTTCGCGGGCAAGTGGATGCACTGCAAAAGATAAATAGTCCAGTATATAGTGCAGGTGGTCATTCGACCAGATGCATGGAGGCTCCTGTGTCTTCGGCGCCTGCCCCACCGGCACCTGTGCTGGAGGCAATAGCGCCAAAGGAGCCTAAACCTGTGGAGACCTGTTGTGGTCAGAAGAAAGGCTCCCGCCACCTCATCCAAGGAGGTGGCCAAAAAGGTTGTAAAAGAAGTGGGTCCTTCTCTTGGCGCGCGTAACGGGGAATCAGGGTTTGATTCCGGGGAGGGAGCCTGAGAAGCGGCTACCACATCTAAGGAAGGCAGCAGGCGCGTAAATTATTCACTCCCAGTCCGGGGAGGTAGCGCCGAAAAATAACAATACAGGACTCATTTCCGAGGCCCTGTAATTAGAATGAGTACACTTTAAATCCTTTAACAAGGACCTATTTGAGGGCAAGTCTGGTGCCAGCAGCCGCGGTAATTCCAGCTCCAATAGCGTATATTAAAGTTGTTGCGGTTAAAACATTCGTAGTTGAATTTTTTCATACGGGTAGTACAAATATAATTGTGGTATGTACATTACCTTATGTATGTAAGCGTATTACCGGTGGAGTTCTTATATATAATTAATTATTTTTTATATATTCTTCCTATTTAAACCTGAGGAGCACTGACTTCATCGAGTGCTGTTGTGGGCCGGTACAATTACTTTGAACAAATTAGAGTGCTTAAAGCACGCTTCAAATGCCTGAATATTTGTGCATGGAATAATGAAATAAGACCTCTGTTCCACTTTCATTGGTTTTTATGATGAATAGAAGCAGTTTGGGAGCATTAGTATTACGATTCGAGAGGAGAAATTCTTGGACCGTCGTAAGACTAACTTAAGCGAAAGCATTTGCCAAAGATGTTTTCATTAATCAAGAACGAAAGTTAGAGGTTCGGAGGCGATCAGATACCGCCCTAGTTCTAACCATAAACGATGCCAGCTAGCAATTGGGTGTAGCTACTACTATGGCTCTCTCAGTCACTTCCCGGGAAACCAAAGCTTTTGGGTTCCGGGGGAAGTATGGTTGCAAAGCTGAAACTTAAAGGAATTGACGGAAGGGCACCACGAGTAGTGGAGCCTGCGGCTTAATTTGACTCAACACGGGAAAACTTACCAGGTCCGAACATAAGCGTGTAAGACAGATTGATAGCTCTTTCTCGAATCTATGGGCGGTGGTGCATGGCCGTTCTTAGTTCGTGGAGTGATTTGTCTGGTTAATTCCGATAATGAACGAGATTCAAATATATTAAATAGATGCTTTCAGGATTATGGTGTTGAAGCTTATATAGCCTTCATTCATACGTTCATCTTGAATGGACAAGTGTTTGAATGTGTTTATATAAATATCTTAAATGGACAAATTGCGTCTAGCAGTAACGAGATTGAGCAATAACAGGTCTGTGATGCCCTTAGATGTCCTGGGCTGCACGCGCGCTACAATGAGAGTATCAACGAGTATTTCCTAGACCGAGAGGTCCGGTAAACCGCTGAACCATTTTCATGCTTGGGATGGTGAACTGAAACTGTTCACATGAACTTGGAATTCCCAGTAAGTGTGAGTCATTAACTCGCATTGATTACGTCCCTGCCCTTTGTACACACCGCCCGTCACTAGTACCGATTGAATTATTTAGTGAGGTCTCCGGACGTGACACTTTGACGTCTTGTGTTTCACGGTTGTTTCGCAAAAGTTGACCGATATTGATTATTTAGAGGAAGTAAAAGTCGTAACAAGGCTTCCGTAGGTGAACCTGCGGAAGGATCATTATTGTGTTCCTATCCGAAAAAAATATAAAAAACAAAATAAGAACAAAAAAAGAATAAAAGAGAAAAAAAATATATACTTTTTTTCTTTTTGTTCTTTTCATTCGATATGTTTTGAATTATTGATACTTATTATATAAATCCATGTGGGTATATTAATAATTCGTATAAAACATATTTGAGCGTTTTTCGTTTTTTTCTTTTTTTTTACTCCTTGTAATGCATTATGAACAGTATATTATACATATATTGTGAATTTCGCATACATTGTATTTGAACGCTAAAAAACCTTTAAACGTATATAGCTGTACTTATTATTTATAATAAATTTATAAGAAATTAAACGATCTTTTTATATAAAATATATAAATGATAAGTTAATTTGTTCACATTAACGTGTAATTCCTTTTTTATGGTATTTTCTACTTGTGTTAAAGTATATGGTTATATATACAATACATGTTATAAACGTATTGAATACCTTGTATTTACATAGTATATCAATATACTCAAGACTGTTTTTATTCAAGAATTATTTGGTAAATGCATAAATAACAGAATTACTAAAAACTGGTATTGCTGTTTTTGTTGACCTAAGACATGCGAAGCTTTGCAAATGTTTGAGTTTAAAATTACAATTTATTGAAAGATGTTTTTAACATTTTTTATTTAAAAATTTGTTATAAATATCATTATTATTCTTTCAATAAATTAAAAACTCTTGACTTTGAATCAAAGAACACAAAAATTTTTTACTCTAAGCGGTGGAACACTCGGCTCATGGGTCGATGAAGAACGCAGCAAACTGTGCGTCATCGTGTGAACTGCAGGACACAATGAACATCGACATTTTGAATGCATATTGCGGTCCATGCTGTTATGTACTTTAATAAATTTTAAAGTGCTGCTTGGACTACATATAGTTGAGGGTTGTAAGACTATGCTAAATTAGTTGCTTATTACTTTAGTTAATTCAAAGAATTTAACCATATAGTATATAGTTGGATTGTATTTTCTAATCCATAATATTAATAGCATAAAAAGAAATATATACAACATATTCTTGAATACCTCATATTTGAACGAAATTTTATAATAAACTAGCTGACGCCGCAGCCGTTGTCCTGCGTTAAATTATGTATTATGAAATGAAGAGAAAGTGAAATTCATCATTTAATTTTTGATGTTTTTTTTTTTGTTTTCAATGTAACGCAGCTTTATAAACAACATTTTTGGGTTTCTGTTCCGGTGTACAGAAAAGATGGTTTTCCAACTCGTGTGCACGCCAATGCCGTGTGAAAAACATAACATTTCCAAGTTTATGCCTCACACCATGCGACTATCTTTAGGCCCTGTTGATTGTCATCTCAAATGCAATTTTAACTGGAAATGGAATACGTTTGAACTGAAATGGGAAATCGTTAGAACTCATAGGAACTCGTAGAATCAAGCATTCTCCCCCTTGTATTCGATAGGTGTATCACAATCAGTCGGGTTCCACTACACAGTTTCGGCGCATGAAGATTGCGAATCATAATAACGACGGATCCAACTTTGAGACGCAAATGATGCGGTGGCTTACCAAGCCTGTCCAAAGAGTTTAGAAATACCACTGGATAATTCACGGCGTCGTCTTCATTGTCAAGACGATCGATGGATTTGTATGAGCGCAAACCCTTCTGAATTTGACTTTGAGTCTTCCAGTTTAATTCATTAACATCGGTATTTTTGGCAGGTAACATTGCGCGTGCACTTAAGGAATCTTAGTTACGATAATTTGGTCAATGTCCGAACATTTGTGATGAGTTCATCTTTCGTGAATTGATAAAGGGAAGGTGGAATTGATATCTAACCACCGGAAGTATCAACCGAAATTGTACCATTTCCAATTTTTAGCGACGACGATGTAAACTGTCTTCGGAAATTTCATATTTGTTCGTATCGCATAATAGACGCGGATTTGAAGGCTGATATGTCGAAATGATTACCGCGAAAAGTGTGCAAACTTTATTTTCATTCCAGTGATTAACGTGTTCCAGGAATTTTAATTGCTGGCTTACTTCTCCAAAACTTCGAACCATTCACAGTACGCAATGACACAAATAAAGTTGAACCGCGTACATTAATCAATGAGAACTGAAGGTAGAAACACTTGTCGTTTTTCGGGTGGATTGTATAAATTCGTCCTAATCCATTAGTTGATAAGACACGTGGATGTCAATCTGCTGGTTGGCCTTGCTTTTTGCGTAACTATTTCTTCGACGATGCATTCCAGGCATAATATCAAGGTATTTCCGAATATAGTAATGTTCTCACAAACAGATGACTGACGAAAGTTAAGAAAAACTCGTCAATGTTAATTTTGTTGCTGGCGATGTTTCCACTGGCTATACTGTATCCTCTGGATTGAAATACACTCTTTGGTCATTCTCCAAGTTAACTGCGAGACGCACAACAGTCGGTAAACGTTCATGAATTGCAAAAGTAAATATTCGTCGAAGCGCTTTATTGCAGTTCACGTATAGACCGTATCGTTTAAGACCAATAACCGCATTTTTGCTTCCTTTGGTGACGTACTTTCAAACGTATTTTATCGATTTCACCTAACTGCAGTCATCCAAAGAGGAATGTGTGCGTGCGGAAAACCTCAATTTTGCCACTCAACAGAGTACATCTAGCATCCAACAGCACCACATATACGTTGCTTCAAGATAAAGTCAATCAAACATCGTAACTGTTGACATCGTGACGATCGCTTGCTGATTAACCGCGATCCATAATTCTGCACGTATGTCGCCGCATCCTGGGAGAACTTCTTGCCTTGCCTTGCCTTGGGATGCCCTAATTTGATGGCAAAAAGAACACCGACCGATATTAGGGTGACCTCTTGGTGGCTTTGTAACAAATTGCAATCTGCAATTGACTTCTTTGTGTGAAACACACGTAAAGTTTTCACTGAATAATGTTCAATAATTTTTCTTTTGAATAGCCGGAATAAAAAAGCAAGCGACCGAAATTGAACTATTCAAATAATTTACAAATCAAAATATTGAAAAACAAAACAATCAAAAATTTAAAAAAAAAGCAAATTTATAGAAAAAAGTTACTTTTTGGAATTATCTAATTTGCTGACTTTTCATGAAAAGTATAAGATATTTTTATTTCTAAACCTTCCTTGATTCACAACGCACAACCTCTTAAAATTTCATCAATATTGGTTCAGCCGTTCTCTTAGCGTTACTAATGAACAAACATTCATTCGTTTGTAAGAGAAAAAGAAAACGGCCGTTTTTAGGGGTTTTTCGGCAATTATTCGAAATTTTTTCTCCGCAGAAACCATCTCTGAACCTCAACGAACATATTAAAAAAAGAATTATCAAATTTGGTTCAGTCGAATGAGAGTTATGAGCGTACATACATTTTGACGATTCACTTTTATTTATATAGATGAGAATCTTAGTATTCCCAAAATAAAAAAAAAATTCAATATTATTTAAAATATATTTAAATAAATACATTAAGAGGACAGTCTAGCATTAAATATATTATTTGTGGCCTAGACCTTAAGTCCCTAATGTATTTATTTAAAAAGTGGAGTTTGATTTGATAATATATTTTAATAATATGATGAAATAAATATATTAATAATTTGAAATGGGATGAAAGGATTTTATGTTTATTATTAGACCATTTATTAAATGGTATCGATATATAAAATATGTTTCTTTAAAATAGCGAAAAAAGAAAAGATATAATATAAAAAAAATAATAACAAATTTTTTATACAACCTCAACTCATATGGGACTACACTTAAGCATATTAATGAGGGGAGGAAAAGAAACTAACAAGGCTAGATGAGTTAGCTCTCCCCTTTTATACATCCGACACTGAACAACCACACGACAACACACCACACTAACGCGATCCATAAATGAAGACACCACACATGCAGACATTCCACATGAAGACACCACACACTACTACACATGAATATATATCACACGTACGAACATCACACCACAACTCTACACTGCCCAACAGTCAAAACCGACCGTTCGAGAGGACGACCTTCCCTTTTTACGTCGACCAGAGCCAAGCGAACGTCCAACGCAGCGTCATTTTTTTTTACATCCGCATACCTTCCGCAAGTATTATTGCATATCTATTCTGAAGTGGCAGTGAAGTAAATAAAAAGAAAACAAAACCCCCAATTGTGTATTTTTTTTTCCTCTAATCGAATATTGCCGGTGAAATAACCAGTGTCGAGTTTCAAGGTGAGTGGTGGCTAAATCGAAGTAAGTAAACATTGGTCCTTTGAGCCATAGTGAAAGGCACTATGAAAAAAAAAAAAAAAAAAAAAAAAAAAAAAAACCTTTTAACGACAAGAAAAAGTTGTGCAGTGACACATACTTACATAAGTGCATAGTGAAGTGCGAGTGATCAAGCTTGGAAAAACAACAACAAAATCTAAGCAAAATTAAAAAACAAAGACAAGAAAGTGCAGTTAAAACAAGAAATAAAGTACAAGAGAGTGCAGTTAAAACAAAAGAATAAGTGAGGAATCAACAGTGCAGTGACCACATAAAAGAAGTACGGTGAAGTGGCGGCTCTCATATACACACATACATAAGTGCGAATACTAGGCAACAAAGCCTCCAAAAAAAAAAAAAAAAGTGCAAACTACAAAAATATATAAGTACATACATATACAGGGTAGGCCATTTAAAGTTGACCCATTTGCCCATTTGCCAAAATTAAGGCGTCGCGGATAATCAGCTGGGTTTAGTTTTTGTGCCATTTGAATTTTATATGGAAACATCTTCAAATCTTTATGAATTATGCGTCGGAGAGTGGTGCGAGAGATGTCTAATTCCTGAGAGCGGCGATAACTCGATGTCGATGGAGTCTCCTCAATACTGGCTCGTACAGCTTCGATATTTTCATCAGAACGTGCGTTGTCTGGATGCATGACTGGCATTACTGAGATTACCGGTGTTCACAAATTTTGCGTATAAAGACTTAATTGTGTTCTTAACTGGAGCACTTTTCACTTTATTTTTTTTTGCGAAACGCACGTTGAGTTAACACAATTGAAAAGTTATTTTGAATATAAAGCTGAACAATTTCAGCGCGTTCTTTTGGAGTGTACTGTTCCATGGTATAAATTGTCTTCGAATGACGCTTCTAACGCGGTATGACATTAGCCGATTTGTCAGCGCTGTTAAAAGTTACAGCGTTGCCAGATGGGTCAACTTTAAATGGCCTACCCTGTATAATACAAATAGCGGGCGCGAAGCCGGTTCGAACAACAAAAAATACACACATAAATAACAAAAAAAAAAAAAACGGGCGCGAATTAATACAAAACTAACAAAAAAAATTTTTTAAACAACATCACCATCTCATCGAAATTCACCTCATCAAAAGGACTGGGAGAAGAGACAGCACAAACGCACACACTGGGAGAAGAGGCCAGCGCGCACACTATTATTTATATTGCATACATATGCATGGTTTTTTTTAATAAAAAACAAATAAAAATAAAGGCCAACAATTTAAAACATACATATAAATTTGCGCTTCTAACCAACCTTTAAAAAAAAAAAAAAAAAAAAAAAAAAAAAAAAAAAAAAAAAAAACTGTTGCCAAACTGTTTTAGTATTCGGTTATTTCCCGGTAAAAACCGAAATACCGCTAAGAAACAAAACAGTTTGGTAATACGTATAAAAAAAAAAAAAATTTGCCACTAAATGTTTACAGTTGTGTGAAAACACAAAATTATTTCAAGAACAAAAATATTGCAAGTATTTACTTGCACCAATTTCCAGCGGTACCCCTTATACTTAATCAAGTATAAGCAGGACTGTTTAAAATAAGCGGCGGCAAATAATAAAAATAATAGGCAAACGAAAGAGAGAAAATATTTAAACTGAAAACCATACGTACATACATATGTATAAATAAAATTTTGCATATATCATATACATACATATATCCGATATACATACATATTTTTATATAAATTTCAAGAGTAAATTTACTCAGTCGGAAAACATATACGAGGAAACGATACGTATATTTCTTATATTTACATACTTATATACACATGTATATAAATACATATCTACCCACTTTAAGTGTCCGCTAATTCTCTTTTCGCGGTTTATCCGTACGGAGAATATACATACATATATGCACGCGCACCTATGTACGAGTATATACGGTCGCATTATACATAAATACGTATATATATACATACGCTGAAACGCATATGGTAAAATTATACCCCGGGTACAACTTGAACAAAATACAATTTGTTTTTCATTTAAATCATCAACAATTAATATTGATCGCAACATCAGTACGTTTTTAAGCGGCGGAAAATTTATCATAATAATATAATCCAAAATTTGTACGATCGTGTATCGTCACATATGTAAACACGCATATTATTTCAAAGACCACATTGGCATATATCCCGCAATACCCCTTGGTTTTTGATTAACAAAAACAAGCAGGATTGCGTATACAATATATTCAAAGCCCACATTGGCACATATCACACAATACCCCTTGGTTTTTAATCAACAAAAATAAGCAGGATTGTGCAAAACATAATAAATCGTAATACATATGTACATACATGCATATGTACAAAGTGCAGTGATCTCTAAAACGAGCTCTCATTTGCACATAATAAAATAAAATAACCATAAATATATATACGTACATATACAAATATATACAACAAAAAAATTATTTGTTTTTGCGGTTAACATCAAATAATTAAATAAAATTAAATCGAAATTAAATAAAGTGCATAATTCGAAACAAAAAAAAAACTCTTATTTACCTTAAAAGAGTTTTATACAAAATCACGATTATACGCGGTTATTAAAAGCGTTCCGGTTTACTAATTTAATTAAAAACTCTCATTCACGTAGAAGAGTTCTCGTCTGAACATTACATCTACACACTTATACATATACGCAATCTGTGGTGAGATCCAATTCAATAATTTCAACATATAATTTATTTATCGGTTTATCAATTTTCGTTGAAACTCTTAGTTACAAAAGAGTCTTCATTTCGAAATAGTACATCTACAACTTTGTAATACCAACCAATTTTTTATTGGAATATGTTATTTTCTATTCGTCACATTTTTTTTTTTAAATGAGCACAGACTCAAAAGAATCTAAACCAAGCCAGTTACTGTAAGTCCCAAAGATGATTTCTGACGAAAAAAGTCCATGTACACCTGCAGAAGCTACACGCTCGAAGCAAGGTGTTACGAAACCGAGAAGAGGGAAAGACATATCATTCTCTAAATTCATTTCTGAGAGTGAATGTCTAATAAAATATTGCAATCGATTTGCTTCTTCGCCGATTCAAGAAAATTCTGAATCGGCGCTAGAAATAAAAAGCCAAACAATTGAAAATTTTTGGACACGTCTCCAGGCTGCATATGACGCAATTGTAGATACTGACGATTCAGATCTACCAGAAAACTTTAAATCTTCTGCTTACGCCAAATTTGAAAACTGCTTAGACCAGTATGAAGACATAAAAATTATGATCGCAGATCAGCTAAAATTAATTAAAGCAGTTGCACCTACTCCACCTCCGAGAGTAGAGCTGCCACACATTCAAAATCAAGAGGCACCTCAAGGTGCCCGCATGTGATACTGAAATTTTCCATGGTGGTTATGAACAATGGCCGTCCTTCCGGGATATGTTCACAGCTGTTTACATAAACCATCCGAAATTATCAAATGCCCAAAAGTTGTATCACCTCAGATACAAAACAAAAGGCCAAGCAGGCGTCATCGTAAAACAGTTCGCATTAAATGACGACAATTTCCATTTGGCTTGGGAAGCTCTGAGATCAAGGTACGAAAATGAACGAATAATCAAATAACGATATTAATGAACTTGCCCAAAATTCAAAAGGAAACAAGTGAAGAATATATGAAACTTCAATTCACCGTTTCCAACTGTTTGTCGGTTTTAGCGACACAAAATATTCCCACAGACAATTGGGACCCAATTCTGATAAATATATGCACCGCCGCATTATCAGAAAAATCGTTATTGCTATGGGAACAATCTCTCTCATCAAGGAAAAAATGCCCCACGTGGCAGCAAATGCAAGATTTCCTAACTACCCAGTATCAAATCGCAGAAAGAATTGATAAAAAGATAATTAAACCAAAAGGTATTTCCCATGACCTTAATAGAAGCTTCCAAAGATCCCAAGCCAGTAGCAACAACAATTCAAATAGAAGCTTCTTCAAAAATCAAACGTTCACATCTGAACAATACAAACAAACGTCATGCGAATTGTGCACAGGGGGACATAAACTTAAATCTTGCGAGAAATTTAAGAAACTAAATATAGTTGACCGAAACAATTTTGTAAATTCAAAAAGACTTTGCACAAACTGCTTATCACATGCACACATGCTTAAAGATTGTAAAAGCAAATTTAATTGCGTTTATTGCCATAAACGACATCATTCGATGTTACACATTACCAATTTTTCCAGCTCACCCCCAAACAGCGCAAACGTAAAAAGAGCAACAGGTTTAGTTGCAACAACAAATTCAGAAAACAGCCAAGAAGCACCATGCTGTTCAAAGGCGTTGAAAACCCAAACGCTACATAGCGAAAACAACAGTAGAGTACTATTACCTACAGCAGTCGTCTCCATCGAACACCGAGGAGAGCTGTTTAAACTCAGGGCCTTAATAGACCAAGGATCACAACGATCATTTATTGCGTCTAGGGCACAAAATAGGCTACAACTGCCTACGAAATTATCCAATTTTGAAATTACGGGAATGGGCGGAAGAGTAGTTCAAAACTCCAATAAAATCTGCCCCATTACCCTTATTTCCCCCCAAGCGGATAAGCGCATTCAAGCAGAAGCTATTGTCTTACCACAATTAACAAACATGCTTCCAAGCTATCATATAAATAGCAAGCATTGGCAAAAGGTTTCACACCTTAAGTTAGCAGACCCCAACTGCAACACTCCCGCTCAAATAGATCTTCTATTAGGCAGCGATCTCATACCTCAAATTATTCTCGAAGGTGTTGAGAAAATTACAAAAACACTTCTGGCGCAAAATACCATTTTCGGATGGGTCCTAAGCGGACTAGTTGCGGAACCAGTCACAACAATGACAACTCAAGTTGAGGAAATCTCAAACGAATACCTCAATACACAACTCAGGAAGTTTTGGGAGTTAGAAGAACTTCCCCCCATATCAATCACAACCCCAGAAGATCGATATTGTGAGGATTTTTACAAATCCACAACTACTCGATCAGAAGATGGCCGGTACGTCGTACGACCACCACTAAAGCCAGAATTTCCCCGCACGCTCGCCTTAGGTCATTCCCGCACCGCTGCTATTCAACAGTTTTTAAGTATGGAAAAAAACCTACTTAAAAAAGGCGAGCTGAAACCAGAATATGATAGGGTCGTAGAAGAATACCTCCTTTTAGATCATATGGAGGAAGTCAGCGCTGGCGAAAAAATCATACAAAGTAAATACTACTCGTTTTATTTGACGCACCATGCAGTAGTAAAGCCAGACAAAAAAACCACAAAGGTAAGAGTTGTCTTCAATGCGTCAAAATCCACTAGCTCGGGTAATTCCCTAAACGATATCCTGTTTACGGGACCCACGCTTCAGCCAGACCTAATGCTGCTTATCTTAAATTGGCGTATCTTCAAATACGTCTTCAACGGGGACGTCGAGAAAATGTATAGACAAATAGTCGTACATAAAGACGATCAAGATTTTCAAAGAATTATTTTCAGAAAATCCCCCACTAGTCCACTACGCGACTTTAAGTTAAAAACAGTAACCTTTGGCGTTAACTGTGCCCCATACTTAGCCATTCGAACACTGCACGAATTGGCAGAAAACACCAAGTCAGAATTTCCTCTGGCAACCGAGGTGTTAAAAACGCAAACGTATGTTGACGACATTTTGTCTGGAAGTCACAGTCTTCCACAAGCATACGAATCCTTATCACAGGTTATAAGAGCCCTCAAAACCGCAGGGTTTCCACTGAAAAAGATTACTGCTAATCATCCCGATATAGTAAAAAATATACCGAAAGAAAACTTGTTGGATACTAATTTCCTTAAATTCGAAAAGGAAAGTACAACAAAGACTCTGGGGATTCAATGGAATGCGATATCTGACCAGTTTTCATACACTACCGAGTCAATATCTGCAGTATCCGCCATTACAAAACGCCAAATTCTATCCTCTGTGGCAAAACTTTTCGACCCCGCAGGATGGCTTTCGCCAATTATGATACAAGCTAAAATCCTGATACAAGAATTATGGCTAGATGGGACCGATTGGGACGAACAAGTAAAACCACTTCGTTTAGAAAAGTGGTCACAGTTCGCGAGCAATCTAAACGATATCTCACAGATACAAATCCCACGGTGGGTAAACTACTCCCCCGAACACAAAGTCGAATTACACGACTTCTGTGACGCCTCTGAGAAGGCATACTATGCCACTTTATATGTGCGCACACAAAGCGATAACGCGACCACAAGCCACTTATTAGTAGCTAAAGCTAAGGTGGCTCCTCTAAAAACGCTAAGTCTACCTCGACTTGAGCTCTGTGGCGCCCTACTACTCGCAAAATTGGTTTCCATGGTGCAGACCCACTTAAACATGAAGAAATACAGATTGCATCTCTGGTCCGATTCTGAAATCGTTCTAGCCTGGTTGGAAAAACCACCACACGCATGGAAAACGTACATTTCTAATCGTACGTCACAAATACTTGACCTAGTGGGATCAGCCACTTGGCGACACGTAGCCAGTGCTGACAATCCTGCCGATTTAGGTACAAGAGGGTGCAAGCCGCTGCACCTCGCCACCACCACCCTCTGGTGGAATGGCCCCCGATGGTTAATAGAATCTCCCGATTCTTGGCCAAGATCGCCCATGCGCAATATAATTGCCCCAGAAAGTCGAAAAATCGACTGCTTTCACGCAACATTGGATGATAGTGACATCCTTGAGCGATTTTCATCGTTCCCTCGCGCCCTCCGAGTTATCGCCTACATGCTAAAGTTCATAGAGCGACTCAAAAATAAAATTAAGGGAATTCACCCAGACTCTAACCAATGCGATACATTGACGCACCTAGAACTACAAAAGGCAAAGGTCGCACTAATCGCATCCACTCAAATGCGCTACTTCAGCCGCGATATCTCATTATTAAGAGAATCAAAACCCATTGATAAAAGGAGTTCAATCTTGGTTCTTAACCCATTCTTGGACACGAAAGGTCTGCTTCGTGCGAATGGTAGGCTTGCTAACTCAAGCCTGACGTACAACGAACGCCACCCTCTAATTATAGCAGAGAAATCCCAACTTGCCACTTTACTCCTCAATTATATCCACTTACTCATGCTTCACGCTGAACATCGCCTAATGCAGCATATAGTCCGTCAAGAGTTCTATATTCCCCGACTTAAGCCCCAAATAAAGAAATGCATTTTCATGTGCAAGATCTGCACGATGCACAAGCAGAAGTTACGAACTCAGATTATGGCAGCACTTCCACCGGAACGCTGCAACTTCGCTCTGCCTTTCACAGTTACAGGTGTCGACTTTGCTGGGCCTTTTCAGATAAAGGCGTCCATGCTAAAGTCCCCCACTCTAATGAAAGGCTATGTGGCTGTCTTTGTCTGTTTTACGACAAAAGCAGTGCACCTAGAGCTGTATACGAATCTAACAAAGGAGGCTTTTCTCGCGGCATTCGCTCGCTTCGTCGGACGACGCGGCTTCCCATCAAAACTGATGAGCCATAATGGTAAAACCTTCATTGGAGCCCAAAGAGCCACTGAAAAGGAGTTTGTGGATTTTATCAAACAAGTCTCACCAGAGATTGTACAAAGGTATGCTCCCCAAGGTATTAACTGGCAATTTATCCCCCCAAGCGCTCCTCATATGGGTGGTTTATGGGAATCGGCAGTAAAAAGCTTTTAATCCCATTTCAAAAAAGTAGCTGGAAACTACAAATTTAATTATGAACAGTTCACCACACTGTTAGTGCGAATTGAAGCCGTTCTCAATTCACGGCCACTCACAAGCCTCTCGCAAGATCCCTCTGACTTCACTGCCCTAACACCAGGGCATTTTCTCAAAGGAGCACCCATTCTGGCCACACCTGAGCCAGGCGTGGGGTCGCTATCCTTATTAAATCAATGGGAGAGAATGAAAATCCTCCATCACGATTTCAGCCGCCGATGGAAGGAAGAATATATAAAGGACCTTCATAAAAGGTACAGATGGAAGAGTCCAGAAAAGGCACCAAAGCTTGGAGATTGTGTCATCATCCATGATGATTGTCTGCCCCCTACAGAATGGCGGCTTGGCCGCATTGAAAAACTGCACTACGGTTCCGACGGTCATGTACGAGTCGTTGATCTCCGCACTAAAAGCGGTATATTAACAAGACCGCTCGTGAAACTATGTTTTCTACCACACATTGACGAAACCGCAGATATCGAAAAAACCGCCGATACCAATCGTAACGCAAATTAAATAACCAAAAACCCGACGTAATAAACCCGCAAATAAAAACTCGCTTAAACTATCGAAACCTAACGCCATGGTCGATCTACGTGACGACCCTTTCATGCCACATAACGTGGCACGATCGCCAAACATATTTTAATGACACACATTTTAACCACATTCCTCCTCCCACACAGATTACAATGGATGTGGATATGCCAGCAGTGCCAACGCCAACGGTGAGGTCAGCCATAACCGTGCCACGTCCTGGGGCAACTCCAGCGCCTCGAACTCCAGCGGCACCCGCCACTGCTACCGCTCATCGTAGTAGCACGCGACCACTACCACCATCCTCAGCACCCGTAGCAGAACCTCAGCGCAGCCGATGCCCCCTGTGTCGGCGCCCACACCGGCTACAACATTGTAGCATCTTCCGCAGCATGCAGCCCATGCAACGGCAGAAGGTTGCTCAAGCTCACGGGCACTGCCTGAATTGCTTAGCAACGGTACACACCACCCAGGAGTGTACATCCATCACCCTATGCCAACTGTGCAATAGGCCGCACCATACCATGCTGCATCGCACCCCAAAGCGGCCCGTCGCGCGGCAGCTTGCCACGAACCGATCGCAGCAGCCAAGTCGGCATCGAAGGATAGTTGCCCCTCCATCGTCCAGAACAAGGCGAAATGAATCATCCCCGCGGCACCAGCAGCATCGTTCATCATACCGCCGCTCCACTGGCCTTAGCAGCGTTGTTGCCACGCTACAGCAATTACAGCGTCTGCTAGGCTAATATTCGCCAAGGGGGGCCGGGATGGCTAGATGAGTTAGCTCTCCCCTTTTATACATCCGACACTGAACAACCACGCGACAACACACCACACTAACGCGATCCATAAATGAAGACACCACACATGCAGACATTCCACATGAAGACACCACACACTACTACACATGAATATATATCACACGTACGAACATCACACCACAACTCTACACTGCCCAACAGTCAAAACCGACCGTTCGAGAGGACGACCTTCCCTTTTTACGTCGACCAGAGCCAAGCGAACGTCCAACGCAGCGTCATTTTTTTTTACATCCGCATACCTTCCGCAAGTATTATTGCATATCTATTCTGAAGTGGCAGTGAAGTAAATAAAAAGAAAACAAAACCCCCAATTGTGTATTTTTTTTCCTCTAATCGAATATTGCCGGTGAAATAACCAGTGTCGAGTTTCAAGGTGAGTGGTGGCTAAATCGAAGTAAGTAAACACTTAGTAGCGGCGAGCGAAAAAAAAAATAGTTCAGCACTAAGTCACTTTGTCTATATGGCAAATGTGAGATGCAGTGTATGGAATATCTTAATATCTAGTATGAGAAATTAACGATTTAAGTCCTTCTTAAATGAGGCCATTTACCCACAGAGGGTGCCAGGTCTTTATAACGTTAATGATTACTAGAAAGATATTTCCAAAGAGTCGTGTTGCTTGATAGTGCAGCACTAAGTGCATGGTAAACCCCATCTAAAACTAAATATAACCGTGAGACCAATAGTAAACAAGTACCGTGAGGGATAGTTAAAAAGAACTCTGAATGGAGAGTTAAATAGTACCCGAAACTGTGTAGAGGTTAAGCCCGATGAACCTGAATATCCATTATGAAAATTTCATCATTATAACTGTGGTATTTAATTTTAAATATTATAGTAATAGTGTGCATTTTTTTCATATAAGGACATTGTAATCTATTAACATAATAAAGTATTCATCAAAAGATCATTGGTTCTAAGTTTATTCAAATTAATTTGGGTTTAAGCTTATTAACATAGAATAAATACTGATGATTTGATAAGGTGTTGATAGATTTCATTATATAATGCTAAAATTCTTTTGAATTTTACATTAATATTATTATCATTGATTTTAATATTAATTGTATGCATTTATGTATATGATTAACAATGAGAAAGATTCAGGATACCTTCGGAACCTGTCTAACATATGTGCAAGTCACTGGGTTATATTAAACCTAATGGCGTAATTAACTTAACTGTATGGGATTAATTTTTAGTGTATTATACTATTAATTCAATCCCGGGGCGTTCCATATAGTTATGTATAATGATAACTTATTATTATTTATACCTCTAACTGGAGCGTACCTTGAGCATATACGCTGTGACCCGAAAGATGGTGAACTATACTTGATCAGGTTGAAGTCAGGGGAAAAACTGATGGAAGACCGAAACAGTTCTGACGTGCAAATCGATTGTCAGAATTGAGTACAGGGGCGAAAGACCAATCGAACCATCTAGTAGCTGGTTCCCTCCGAAATTTCCCTCAGGATAGCTGGTACATTTAAATATTATGTAAAATAATCTTATCTGGTAAAGCGAATGATTAGAGGCCTTAGGGTCGAAACGACCATAACCTATTCTCAAACTTTTAATGGGTAAGAACCTCACCTTTCTTGATATGAAGGTTGAGGTTATGATATAATGTGCCCAGTGGGCCACTTTTGGTAAGCAGAACTGGCGCTGTGGGATGAACTAAACGTAATGTTACGGTGCCTAAATTAACAACTCATGTTGATACTATGAAAGGCGTTGGTTGCTTAAAACAGCAGGACGGTGGACATGGAAGTCGTAATCCGCTAAGTAGTATGTAACAACTCACCTGCCGAAGCAACTAGCCCTTAAAATGGATGGCGCTTAAGTTGTATACCTATACATTAATGCTAAAGTATATGACTTATAATACAATTTCGGTTGGATTATAAATTTTTAAACTTTAGTGAGTAGGGTACAACGGTATGCTTAGAAGTGTTTGGCGTAAGCCTGCACGGAGCCGCTATTGGTACAGATCTTGGTGGTAGTAGCAAATAATCGAATGAGACCTTGGAGGACTGAAGTGGAGAAGGATTTCGTGTGGACAGTGGTTGATCACGAGTTAGTCGGTCCCAAGTTCAAGGCGAAAGCCGAAAATTTTCATGTTTTAATGAAATGAAGTGAAATTTAATTTTTTTACTTCATAGTAATTAAACACTTGAATAATTTTGAATGAAAGGGAATACGGTTTCAATTCCGTAACCTGTTGAGTATCCGTTTGTTATTCAAAATGGGCCTCGTGCTCATCCTGGCAACAGGAACGACCATAAAGAAGCCGTCGAGGTATCGGAAGAGTTTTTTTTTCTGTTTTATAGTCGTACTACCATGGAAGTCTTTCGAAGAGAGATATGGTAGATGGACTAGAAGAGCATGACATTTACTGTTGTGTCGATATTTTCTATTCGGACCTTGAAAATTTATGGTGGGGTAACGCAAACTTCTCAACAGGCCGTACCAATACCCGCAGCTGGTCTCCAAGGTGAAGAGTCTCTATAATAATGTGGGTAAGGGAAGTCGGCAAATTAGATCCGTAACTTCGGGATAAGGATTGGCTCTGAAGATTGGGATAGTCAGGCTTGATTGGGAAGCAATACCATGGTTTATGTACTCGATCTGGGGAAATAGAGAATTTCGGTTCTTCTTCCCCGGATAGTAGTTCGCTGGATGCTTCCGTTGTATGGGATTCGATCATAGGGTGGCTGAGTGTAGGGCTAGAGCAGATGTCTGTCGGAGGTGCGGTCAGGAAGGCCACAAAGCTGCCGGTTGCGTCAATGAACCCCTTACCCACCCAATGCACCGCATTGTCGCAACTGTGAGTTTAAGGGTAAGTCAGCTGGACATCTCTTGATGTCAGCTGTCTGCCCTATCTATTGTGGCATTGTTGAGCGCGCCTTCGCCAGACACTGATGGGCGGGATTATCCAGCTCAACTGTCAGGGCTCTTATGCCGTAATGTGCGAGTTGGTGGGTTGTATGGTAGAGGGTGGGTGCGGTATTGCTCTACTCCAGGAGCCCTACGCCACCAATGGTGTGGTTCGGGGCCTTCCTAGGGGTTTTAGGGTCTTCACTGCCCTTAGAGCTAACGCCGCAATAGTTGTGAATAATGAACGCTACGATAGCGTAATTGTGGATTCTTCACAGCTAGGTATATGTGTAGCGATAGAAGGGGAGTTCGGTAGGATGATTGTCGCTAGTTTATATTGTAAATATAGCGAGCCCCTAGAGTCCTACCTGGGCTACATGGATAAGCTACTACTACCTGCGAGTAGAAGCCCATTTATCCTAGGGTTGGGTGCGAATGCCTCGTCCTCGATGTGGTTTAGTAAGGTATCCCGGCATTCGTCTGGATGCCAAAGCCACAGTCGAGGCGAGGCATTAAGCGAATGGGTGGTGGCTAATAGCTCCACGTTTTGAATGAACCGAGCGAATGGTATACGTTCGATGGGCCTGGAGGCGTGAGCGACATTGACGTGACGCTTATGAACGAGGCAGCAAGTAGGGCTTTTAGTGTTAGTTGGGTAGTTAGAGAAGGGTGGGAATTGAGTGACCATAATTTGCTTCAAATTGTGGTTACCCCTCGATCCCCTCCCTCACCTTATGAGAGTCCATTGCGGCGATGACGTACCGCTGGTACTGACTGGAACCAATATGGACTCTTTGTTAGGGAAGCGGTATTTAGTATACCGCTTAGAGAGTGTGAGGAGTTGCGGGTCGACGAGCAAATTGCTCGTCTCTATGAGGTTGTTTGAGGGGTAAATGATAGGGTTTTTGGTAGGTATGAGTGTTCCAAGGTGAGTAAAATTAAATGGTGGACGCATGAGTTAACCTTGAAGGGGAGGACTGTCAGGCGATTGAGGCGAATGTTTTAACGCGCCCGACGGTCCAACTCGGATAGGCTGTCCCAGCTTAGGCGTGAATTCAGTTGTGCGGATAGGGAATATAAGGAGATGTTGGTGAAAGTTAAGGAAGATGAGTGGAGGAGTTTCGTTAAGGAAAATAGGAACGACCCCTGGGGTCAGGTCTATAGGATCTGCAGGGGTCGTAGGAGGGAGGATATTACCTCTCTTCGCGTCGGTGGCAGTCTGTTGTCGTCGTGGAGAGAGTGTGCGGGGGTTCTGTTTGGTGCGTTCTTTCCTAGGTTGGAAGTGCAGGTACCTCAAGCACAAGAGGTGCCTGTCCCTCCATTAGATGATGGGGAGTTGGGGTACGCCTTTGGCCTGGTTAAGTCTAAACGGTCCCCAGGTTTTGATGGTTTGAACGGAGAGATGTGTAAAAGCTTATGAAAGTTCATTCCGGAATTCCTGGAGGCCATTTATAATAAGTGCATCTGGGAGGGATACTTTCCACGCGAGTGGAAAAGTGCTAGGGTTGTTCCTCTCCTGAAGGCCCCTGATAAGGAAAAGTGCTGGAAAGGGACATGGTGGAACGGCTGCAGAAGCAAACACAAGGTATGTGGTCGGATATGCAGTTTGGGTTCAGGAAAGGATGCAGTATAGAGGATGCGTGGTTTTTTGTACAGAATGTTGTTAGGGAGAATGTCAACAAGTATGTCCCTGGCATATTTGTTGACATCAAGGGGGCATTTGACTACCTAAGCTGGGATCGAGTGGTGCAACGGCTGAAGGAGCTTGACTGTCCGGAAGTTACACTTTGGCGGAGTTATTTTTCGGACAGAAAGGCCTCTCTTGTCGGCATGAATGGGAGTGTGGAGATTGGAGTTGTTCGAGGCTGCGCGCAGGGTTCCATCTGTAGTCCATATATTTGGAACCATATGATGTACACTCTGCTTGGGTAGCTCCAGCCACTCTGTAAATGTTGTGCGTATGCGGACGACCTTCTTCTTATGGTTGAAGGTCGCTCGAGGTTGGAATTAGAACGGGCCGGAGGACATCTCTTAGAGATCGTCAATTCTTGGGGTTTAGGTGTGGGGGTTGACATATCGATGGACAAAACGGTGGCAATGCTGCTGAATGGTAGATTGTCGCCGGTTCAACCGCCGATTGTCCGTGTGAATGTCAGCATCAGATATGTGACGCAAGTCAAGTATCTGGGGTTGACCATAAGTGAAAGTATGTGTTTTACTCCACACTTTGCGAATGTGAAGGAGCGACTACAGGCAACCGTAGGCAACCCACGACGTAGTTTGAGGAGCGATTGGGATCTCGGACGTCGAGCTGTCCGCACCATATATCGTGGCTTGTTTGTGGCCTGTGCCATATATGGAGCCCCTGTATGGTGGGAGGCAGCCACGACTGACTTGGGGTCTTAAAAACTCCTCTCAATACAGCGTTGTATGATGCTTGCTTGCTTGCCTGTATGTCACTTCCTCTCAACGGATGCGATGCAGGTTTTGTTAGGTGCACCCCCTCTTGACCTGATTGTCATACAGCGTGCTGTTGCATTCAGGTTAAGAAGGGGTTTGAGTGTGTCATTGCTGCGGAATGACTGGATTTCTGACGATGATGTGGAGAGGGAGGGATATGTAGGGAGCAAGATGCTTCCAGATGATAGGTGGCAACAACGTTGGGACAATAGTCCTAACGGCCGAAAGACGTACGAGTACATTCGGGATGTTAGGTTCGTTGAGGATAGCCCAGACTTCAAATTTTGTCTGGGTCCGGATTTTCTGCTTACGGGGCACGGGTCTCTGAATGCATTTTTGCATCAGAGGTACCTATCAGTTACGTCAGGGTGTCTTTGTGGGGCGGGATTTGAAAATTGGTCGCATTTAATTGCGGAGTGCCGGATGTACTCGGACATTAGGGATCTGGGTGGTATGGGGATTAGCTGGACTGATGGACGATTAGATGTTCGTGGTGTGATCTCCACTAGTCGGAATACCGAACAGTTAGGGGCGTTTGCGCGTGAATTATTTAAGCGGCGAAGGCGGTTGTCTGGAAACTACGATTTTAGTTTTTTGTTTTTTGGTATGATTGGTGTGTGTAAGTGATGCATGTATGGGGTCCAACCCCTGGCCACCAGTCCAGAGCAGTATGGAAGCTCAACTGGTAGTAGTTTCGGCTACGAGGTCTGACCGGAGAATTAATTCTGGTACCACGGTGAGCAGGAGCTCTTGGAGGTAACTCCAACCTCCAACCTGCTCATGCGGACTGGCCCCTCGGGGGTATCGTGGTAGTTGTGGTTGAAACCCAAATCGCGGGAAGAACTGACTCTGTCAGTTGAATGTGGAGTTGCATTGCAACCGGGTGCCGGACCCAAAGCACGGCAGAGGTTTTAGATGGGCCTCGAACCCTACCAAGGTGGTTAGTGTGTCCATTCCACACTGCAAATTGGTACTGAAAATGCTTGGCATTCTCAGGGCCCTGATCAACGCATTGATTTGATCCGCTGTGCTTTTGAGCGCCGTGGAGTAAGGCTGTCGTCAGCAGGTACGCACGTAAAACACACCGGACGTTGACCCGCTGGCGTACCACTAGCGTAGAAGGCTCACGGTCAAAAAGACTCCGGAACAGCTGCTATCCGGGTGAAAGCGCTGAAAAGTGCGACCCACGCAAAGGCCCGCTCAATAGCAGCGACCACCCAAGCGGTCGATTATAGCGTGCCCACAGTGGCATAGCCCACAACTCCAACCAGGGGTCGGATTAAGGCCACTCAATTGGCCGCCGGCCGGACAATGTCCCCGAAACGGTCCGAAGTCGACCGATGTGGCGCTGAGCCGAACGGCACCGTGGGCTAAACGGTTCGCTGATATGACCGTTGGTCCTCACAGGAATCGCGCTCTCCAACACTGGACAGACGCTTGCACCCTTCGGGCAATCCTGTCCAGACTCCCCTGACACCGAGCCGACTAAACGCCAGGTGCTCAGAACAGACCTACTGGCAGGCAGTCCAGTCAGCAAGAATGCCAACAACACGGAGCTACACTGGAACCGTGCGAAGCTTCCGCCAATAACAACAACGTGGATGACCACGTTGTCCGTATATAATACAGTAATAGTTAAATTACTTACCGTAACTCGACGACGATTTTGTACGAAAAATTGCACAAAAAAGCACAAAAATGTGTACACGCACAAAAACACTCGCGGTCAATAACCCATGCACCCGGCAATCGCACAAACAATTCTACCGAAACCGCTACGCACACGCGCCAGGCAATAACGGTATAACGGTGCAACCAAATCGCGTAAACAAATACCCGCACAAAAGGGAATCGCAAAAATCACCGAAAATACACTTGAAAATCACAACGACTTAAATAAATGGTATAACGCGTGCCTTTTGCTCAGTGGTAAATTTTTATTGCCATTATTCTTTTACAAACTACTTCTATTTATACTTATGCTAGTACCGACGCGCAGGTCATTTGTTTTTTAAATCTTATGTGTACTTCTAACAAAGAAATGGAAATATTTATGGTTATTTGTATTTACATTCTTATTGTTCTAATTTGTACTGTATAATCAAAAGTATTTGTACACATGTCTATACTTATGCTAGTACCGACGCGCAGGTCAGTTGTTTTTTAAATCTTATGTGTACTTCTAACAAATGATTGGAAATATTTATGGTTATTTGTATTTACATTCTTATTGTTCTAATTTTTACTGATCATCTTAAATATTTGTACACATGTGTGACTATCTACAACTAGTATTTATAACTATACATTAATATGATCCGCTGTGCTTTTGAGTGCCGTGCAGTAAGGTTGTCGTCAGCAGATACCAACGTAAAACACACCGGACGTTGTCCCTATCTACTCAGTTGCGTTTGAACAGCAGAGGCGAACGGACGCGTGCGCGGATAAACGCGAGTTATTAAAAGCAAAAATAGTGGCGATATTATCGACCGAAATAGTGACAATATTGTGTGAAAGTGACGGAAGATTGTGTGTGTCATGAACACACAAATCATAGTGACATTAAGAATAGTGACAGAGGAAGTGACCTTGACAGTGTTGTGTATGTGAGTTGCACAAGGCATTAAACTCAGTGCAAGGGCCAAAAATTTGACCACACAAAGCGTAGCGACACTAACAATATTGTCAAAGAAGTATAGTGATAATTTTGTGCATAACAATAGTGACGAGAAGGGTAGTGACCTTGAATAGTGTGTGGGTGTGTTACAAAAAGGATTCAGCGCATTGTGTGTGAAAGAAATTCTAGTGCGTGAAAACCCCGCGGACTGTTGGGTTTTCCCGTTAATATAATACGGCTTGGGCTTTTCCCATAAAAAAAAAAACAGTGACACTATATAGCGCTTTTCCATTCGGGGACATTATGTGGGGCTGAAGTGCTTCCAATGAAGAGGAAGGGATCTAAATCCCAAGGAGAGGACGTGGAGCAGTACGTCACGACGGTGGAAGTGGAGGCTTCCTCGGACTTCGATGGAATGCCACTAAAGCCGCCATCGCCGAAAAAGAAGGCCCGTAAGGGATCGTCAACGAGGGAGCAGAAGAAGCAGTAGTTGCAGCTCCTCCGATAGCGACAACAGCGCCAAAAAGAATGTCAGCCGGAAGGATAGCAGCTGCGGAGAGTAACGCCCAGCCAGCGGAGGTGTCACGCAGAAGGCGGCAGCAGCGGCAAAGGTAATTAAAAATAAGATTGAGGGTGGGGGTACTTCCCTGCATGTGGATGCTATGAAAGCTAAATCCGGGGACTTTAGCGATGTAGTTTTAGAGTTGGGCTTGGGTGCTCCAGCAATAAAAAGATTGCTGGACCTTTCGTCACACCGAACTGAAGCTTGAAGAGTTCATGGAGGAACTCTTCGAGCACAACATCAGGGGACGTTGTCCTGGGGCAAAAAAAGAAGACGTAAGGTTTGAAAGCAAGACCTGGGCGGTTAAGGAGGATGGTAGGACGAACGTCGTCGTGGAAGGAGATGACAAAGTAATGTCATCACTTTTGGACGCAGGGAGGGTCTACGTAAAGTGGGTCTCGTTCCGTGTTCGTGCGGATAGCCCAGTTGCCGGTTGTATCCGGTGTATGGGCTTCGACCACCGGGTTGCGGCTGGTCGGGCCAAGTCCGACGTCTGCCGGAGATGTGGCCAAGAGGGTCACAAAGCTCGCAACTGCCACTTCAAGGGTAAGTCGGCTGGACATCTTATGATGTCTGCTGTTTGCCTAGTATACTGCAGCATAGTGGAGCGCGCCCTTGCAAGGCACTAATGGGCGCGCTGTTTCAGGGGTCATTTGTGGTTATGTGCTATTTGGGGAGTCTTAGGATTGAGGGTGGGTGCCGTGTTGCCTTACTCCAGGAACCCTACGCCTAATTGTATGGTTGGGGTACATGGATACTACTTGCGAGTAGTAGCCCAATTATCCTTGGGTTAGATGCGAATAGAAAGGTATCCCGGTATTCGGCAGGATACCAAAGCCACAGTCGAGGCGAGGTACTCAGCGAATGCGTGGTACCTAATAGCCTCCACATAGTAAATGAGCCCAGCGAATTTTACACATTCGATGGGCCAGGAGTTGCTAGCGATATTGATGTTACCCTCATCAATCAGGCAGCTAGCGGAGCGTTTAACGTCAGGTGGGAAATAAAAGAACGGTGGGCCCTAAGTGATCATAATTTAATTCAAACTATGGTTACTGCCAGATCTCCTCCCTCGGATCATGTTAGTCCATTGCGGCGATGGCGTACCTCTGGTATCGACTGGAGCCGATATGGACTATCTGTCAGGGAAGCGGTATTAGAAATACCACTTAATGAGTTCAGGGGGCTGGGTGTTGACGATAAAATCGCTCAGCTTAATGATTTAGTTTGGGGTGTTAACGATAGGTTGCTGCGGAAAAGCGAAATAGAATGGGCGGGTCGTCAATTTCTCGAAACTTTCCACAATTGGGGCGCTGGTGTGGGTGTAGACATATCCATGGATAAAACGGTGACAATGCTGCTAAAAGGCAAGTTGTCGCCGGTCCGTCCACCAATCAATCGGGTAAATGGGGTCAGCATCAGGTATGTGACGCAAATCAAATATCTGGGACTGACCATGAGTGAAAGAATGAGTTTCACTCAACTTTTAGCAATTGTGAAGGAGCGACTGCAGGAAACGGTGGGCAAAGTAAGAAGCATTTTGAGGAGTGATTGGGGTCTCGGACGTCGTGCTGTTCGCACCATATATCGGGGTCTGTTTGTGGCCTGTGCCACTTACGGTGCCGCTGTATGGTGGGAAACAGCCACGACAGTCTTGGGGCGTCAAAAGCTTCTCTCTATACAGCGTTTTATAATGCTCGCTTGCTTGCCTGTATGTCGCATCGTCTCAACGGATGCAATGCAGGTGCTATTGGGAGCTCCCCCACTTGACATGATTGTCATATAGCGAGCTGTTGCATTCAGGTTAAGGAGGGGTTTGAGTGTGCCATTGTTCCAGAATGATTGGATTTCTGACAATTGTGCAGAGAGAGAAGGATATCTATGAAGCAAGAGGTTTCTAGATGATAGGGTAAGGGGTAGGTGGCAACAACGTTGGGGCAATAGTCCTAACGGCCGAGTGACGTACGAGTACATTCGGGACGTTGGGTTCGTTGAGGATAACCCAGACTTCAGATTTTGTCTGAGTCTGGGTTTTCTGCTTACGAGGCAAGGGCTTCGAAATGCATTCTTGCATCAGAGGCACCTATCGGATACGTCGGAGTGTTTTTGTAGGGCTGTGTTGGAAAATTGGCCGCATTTAATTGCGGAGTGCCCGATGTACTCGGACATTAGGGATCTGGGTGGTATGAGGATTATTTGGACTGATGGACGATTAGATGTTAGTGGTGTGATCTCCACTAGTCCGAATACCGAACAGTTAGGGTCGTTTGCGCGTGAATTATTTAAGCGGCGAAGGCGGTTAGCAGGAAATTAGGGTTTTAGTTTTTTGTGTGATTGGTGTGTGTAAGTGGTGTATGTATGGGGTCCAACCCCTGGCCAGGGGCAGTATGGAAGCTCAACTGGTAGTAGTTTCGGCTACGAGGTCTGACCGGAGAATTAATTCTGGTACCACGGAGAGCAGGAGCCCTTGGAAGTAACCCCAACCTCCAACCTGCTCATGCGGTCTGGCCCCTCGGGGAGTATCGTGGTGCTTGTGGTTGAAACCCAAATGCGGGAAGAACTGACTTTGTCAGTTGAATGTGGAGTTGCATTGCAACCGGGTGCTGGACCCAGGCAGTGTTTTTAGATGGGCCTTGAACTCGACCAAGGTGGTTAGTGTGTCCATTCCACACTACCAATTGGTACTGAAAATGCTTAGCATTCTCAGGGCGCTGATCAACGCATCGATTTGATCCGCTATGCTTTTGAGCGCCGTGGAGTAAGGTACCCACCTAAAACACACCGGACGTTGTCCCTATCTACTCAGTTGCGTTTGAACAGCCGAGGTGAAAGGACGTATGCGCGGACGATTTCGGTTGACGGTGTTGTATCACTGGCAAAATATTTGAAGGTCATTACCGCGAAATATAGACGCAAGTGTGCACATAGCACGCGTTTTTATTAAAACGAAGAGGATTAAGTGCAAACAATAGAAGTGCAGTGTGGGTGTTCCCAAATATTGTGTGAACAATAGACGCAAGTGTAGTGCGGGACAACTTAGCTTGAATAGTTTCCCAAGAAAAAGTGGATTAGTGTGAGATTTTCCCAGATTATGTGCGACGAACAATAGAGGCAAATTCAGTGCGGGAAAACATACGTTTCCCAAAAACAAAAGTGATTAAGTACAGTAACAAAGTGTTTGTGTCTTCTACCTAACGCAGGTAGAATTTTTTCTGAAAGAGCACAAGAAAGTTCTAGTGCGTGAAAACAATAGAAGTGCATGTGCAAACAATAAACAATAGACGCCGATGAAGTTTGGGATTTTTCAAAAAAGTGTGCAAAGGACGTACAGGTACACGAACGTGTGTTTCGCTGCAATGTCTGCACCACGTAAAAAGGAGCAAAATACTTCAGTGTGATGAGCGATGGCTCAGGGCCTAAGATAGTCGCTGGGGAGTCATGCGATGATGATGGAGAGTAGCAGCCCCGAAAACTCCAACCGCGTGTGAGTGGGGAATTCAGAAAGGGAGACAACGGAGAGCGGCAGGAAACGAAAACACAGAAAGCGAAAGAAGCAAAAGAGGAGATAACTTTAAAGCCAAATTTCGCTTGCGAAAATGAGGGCTCTATTGTTGAGGGCGGAAATAAGGGTAATTTATTGGAGGTGACGCTATGAGCCACCGTAATGCTATGTCGGATCTAACTGTTGAGTTAAGCGGCATGGTGCTCGAAGGGGAGCTGCTCCAGGCAGATACCATGAAGGGGTTCATGGATATTGGTAGGAGGTATGAATCACTGTTACTTACAGTGATTATGGAGAATGCTGCACTTCGCGGGCAAATGGATGCACTGCTAAAGATTAATAGTGCAGTTGGTCATTCGACCAGAAGCATGGAGGCTCCTGTGTCTTCGGCGCCTGCCCCACCGGCACCTGTGCTGGAGGCAATAGCGCCAAAGGAGCCTAAACTTGTGGAGACCTGGTCTGTTGTGGTCAGAAGCAAGGCTCCCGCCACCTCATCCAAGGAGGTGGTCAAAAAGGATGTAAACGAAGTGGGTCCTCCTCTTGGCGTGCGTGTGCACGCATGAAGCAAATGAAGAATGGTGGTCTTTCGGACCCCCTCCATCAAGAAAAGGGATACGGTGGTCAAAAACACCAAATTTGCTGAGGTCGGCTTAAGTGTGACCGTCAACAAGAAGATAAGGAAAAGGGTCGTTGTGCAGAGTGTGCACACCGAGATCAAACTTGAAGAGTTCATGCCCCGCATTGTCGCAACTGCCTCTTCAAGGGTAAGCCGGCTGGACATCTTATGATATCCGCTGTCTGCCCTGTATACTGCGGCATAGTAGAGCGCGCAATTTCTAAACATTGATGGGCGCGCTGAAACGTTCGATTGGGTAGGTTTAGTAAGGGGGGTTGCTGGGTGTTGGGATGGGAGTATGGGGTCTAACCCCTGGTCACCAGTCCAGAGTAGTATGGAAGCTCAGCTGGTAGTAGTTTCGGCTACGAGGTCTGACCGGAGACTTAATTCTGGTACCACGGGGAGCAGGAGCCCTTGGAGTTCGCTCCAATCTGCTCATGCGGAAGGTCCCCTCGGAGAGTATCGTGGTGGTTGTGGTTTATACCCAAATGCGGGAAGAGTGTTTCTATCACTCAATGTGGAGTTGCATTGCAACCGGATGCTGGCCTCGAACCCTACCAATGGAAGTGTCCATTCCACACTGCCAATTGGTACTGGAAATGCCTGGCATTTTCAGGGCGCTGATCAACGCATTGATTTGATCCGTTGTACTTTTGAGTACCGTGGAGTAAGGCTGTCGTCAGCTGGTATCCAAGTTAAGCACACCGGACGTTGTCCCTACCTACTCCCCCTGCGGGGAGGGGGAAGAAAATATTCCTGCGGTAAGGCATGCCTGTCGTAAGAGGCGACTAAAATCCAAATGCACTATGTCTGACAAGTGCAGGTCTGTTTTTGAATGTCAGCATGGTCTAATAAGTCGGAAAACTGCTATATAGAAATGATATATATGAATGGGTATACCAAACACTTTATGAATTGACACACAACACACACATACAGCCGGGTTCTTAAGAACTCCTCGGAGTTCTTAGGGGCTCGACTGTCAGTAGCGAAAGCTACAGGTCACACCAAAGACTAAAACATGGTACCACGGGGAGCAGTATGCCCTTGAAGGAAACTCCAATCTGCTCATTGGTTTTTGCCCTTTGGAGAGATTCGTGGTGGCTGTGGTTTAAACCTAAATGCAGGAAGGGCATTAGTCCAATGTGCAGTCGCACTGCGGCCGGGTGCCGAACCCAAAGTACGGCGGAGGTTTTAGATGGGCCTTGAACCCGACCAAGGTGGCTAGGGTGTTTCCTTTAGTTTTCACCCCAACCGATTGCAACCAAGGTATAAGTGTATATGGCGGCACTCATGCTTTGGTTCTTCCAAGGTGTAGTGTTGTGCATGCACTTATGCTTTGGGTAGCTGATCAACGCATTGTTTTGATCTATGTGCTTCTAGTAAAAGAAAGCACCGTGGATTTGAACCTTCGCAGGTAGATACCCACGTAAAACACACATTGGATTCTGTCCCATCTACTCAGTTTCCGCGGCGAGCGGATTTAGTAAAGCAAAAATAGTAGCGATATTATCGATCGAAATAGTGACAATATTGTGTGAAAGTGACGGAAGATTGTATGTGTGTTGAACACACAAATCATGGTCACACTAATAATAGTGACAGAGAAAGTGACCTTGACAGTGTTGTGTGTATGTGAGTTGCACAAAGCATTAAACACAGTGCAAGTGCCTAAGGTGTGGTGTGCGTTTGACCACACAAAGAATAGTGACACTAACAATAGTGTCAAAGAAGTGTAGTGATAATAAATTTTGTGCATAACAATGGCGACGAGAAGGGTGTGTTACGAAAAGGATTGAGCACAGTGTGTGTGCTACCTAACTCAGGTAGAATTTTTTGTGAAAAGACACAAAAAAAAGTTCTAGTGCGTGACAACCCCGTGGACTGTTGGATTTTCCCATTAATATAATACGGCTTGGGCTTTTCCCATAAAGAAAACAGTGACACTTATTAGTACTTTTCCATTCTGGGAAATTTTGTGGGGCTGAAATGCCTCCAATAAAGAAGAAGGGATCTAAGTCCCAAGGAGAGGACGTAGAGGAGTACGTCACGACGGTGGAAGTGGAGGCTTCCTCGGACTCCGAAGGAGTGCCACTAAAGCCGCCACCGCCGATAAAGAAAGGATGTCAGCCGGAAGGATAGCAGCGGCGGAGAGAAACGTCCAGCTAGCGGAGGCGTCGCGCAGAAGGCGGCAGCAGCGGCAAAGGTAATTAAAAATAAAATTGAGGGTAGGGGTACATCCCCTCATGCGGATGCTATGAAAGCTATATCCCGGGACTTTAGCGATGTAGTTTTAGAGTCGGGCTTGGGTGCTCCAGCAATAGAAAGATTGTTGGACCTTTCGTCACGGTATGAGGTGAGCCTCATGTCCGTGATAATGGAGAACGCCCATCTCCGTGGGCAAATTGACGCCCTAAAGGGGAGCTGTGGGCAAGGCTTCAGCCACCTCATCCAAGGACGTGGCCAAGAAAGTTCAGAAGGAAGTGGGTCCTTCTCTTGGCATGCGTTTGCACACATTGAAGGCCATCAAAGGGGGTGGTGTGGTCATTTGGACCCCTCTATAAAGAAGAGGGATATGGTGGCCAAAACACCAAATTTTCTGAGGTCGGTCTAAGTGTGACCGTCAATAAAAAGAGTGGTTGTGCAGGGTGTGCACACCGAATTGAAGCTTGATGAGTTCATGGAGGAACTCTTCGAGCACAACATCAAGAGCCATTGTCCTGGGGCGAAAAAAGAAGACGTAAGGGTTGTAAGCAAGACATGGGCGGTTAAGGAGGATGGGTGGACGAACGTCGTCCTGGAAGTAGATGACAAAGTAATGTCATCTCTTTTGCAGGCAAGGAGGGTCTACGTAAAGTGGTTCTCCTTCCGTGTTCGTGCGGATAGCCCAGTTGCCGGTTGTTTCCGGTGTATATGTCGCAACTGCTACTTCAAGGGTAAGCCAGCTGGACATCTTATGATGTCCGTTGTTTGCCCAGTATACTGCAGCATAGTGGAGCGCGCAAATTACGATATTATATGTAATTTGTCCTAAATTACATATAATTCGTTTGAATAAAAAACTGATTTTTTCCGTACTGTACGGCTTGCCGTTCAGTTTATTATTAATTATTTAATTCTTTATAAAAATCGTATTTGCTAAATTTACTTGGAGCCGTTGTGCTGACTTGACATTCCTCAGCATCAATGACCCGGCATTTCTTAAATAAACATATCAAATAATAACAGTGGCACTGGATTTCATTTTTAAAGAATTTAAAAGATGACTACTTGCTTAGGCATTTTTCTGTATTTATGTATTTATGCATGTTAATATGTATGTATGTATGTAGTTGAATCTGAAGATTCAACTTACATTTTAGAGCAATGAAAAATATTTAGAAAATACTTGTCTTTTTTGGTATATCGACAAGTTTGAAAGTGGTGGAGTCGTTTGACGACGTAACTCCCCCAGCGTTACTGTTTGAACTCTCATTCTTGTATTTACAATTTTTATTTTTGTTGTTTTTATCTTTAATGTTATTACTAGGATTGCTACTACTACCATAACAATGATTATCAATGTTATATTAATACCATATGATACATTTTTATGGTATTTTAATTCTGCAATTTATTTTATGTTTTCTATATTTTTTATTGCAATATCATTGAATGTTAATTTTGGTGTGTAGCTTTGGTTTAATTTTTCGGCAGGGTATATAATTGTATGAATATATTCTGTTTTATTATTTTTAAATTCTTGTTTTAAAATTTCCCTTTTACAATTTACAAATTTGATTATATAGTTATTTTTTAATACAATTTTTCTGTCATCGCAGTTTTGTTTTATTACATCATTTTTTTGCATTTCTTATTAATATTGTGTCATCGCTTATTTCTTGTATTGATGTTTTGTTATTATATTTAAATTCGCAAGTATTTGAAAATATGCAGCTTTTACTCAATTTTAGATTTTTAAATGCTTTATTTTCCACATAATCAATATAGTTTTCGCCAATTTTTATAACGAATTTTTCTTTTTCAATAATCTGTAATTTATTTCTATTTGGCATTGGGGTTATTAATTGAATCTTAGTTTGAAAAAATGTTCTTGGTATCTGAATTGCGAATATTATTGTATCGTTTCTGTATACTACTACTCTACTTTTGATAATTTTAGTTTGTAAAAATCAATCTCATATTTTTCAATTTCTTCCCTAGTTAACATACTTGGATGTACCATATTGTATTTAGCCGCCGCTATATTATTTTGTATTTCTTGAACTTTACTTTCTATGAATTTTAGTTTATTCATATATTTTAAGTTTCTATTATTTGTTTCCTATCTCATTCTATGGTTCCTTTTAATAAGTTTAGGGATCTCTTTAAATGTTCATTAATTACTATTTGTTTATTTAAATTTTCTTTAATAAGTTTTAAATGGTTCAAAATGTCTTGTCTGTCATCATCATCCATGACTCCAAACATCCATTTATATGCTATTCCTCCTATATTTATCAAGCCTCTTTTATTTCTCTTTTTGATATTCGGTGTTATAGATGCGATTTTTGCTTTTATATTTTTTATTTCTTCAAACAAAATTTCTTTATTTTCAATATTTAATATTTCAATGTTTTCTTTAACCTGATCAACTATGTCTGCTATCTTGTTTGGATTTATAGTATGTAAAACTGTACTTATTTCGTTAACTATTTCTATGTCCGCTGTTTGTATAATTGTATACCCCGCATCTTCTGTTATTGGTGTTATTTGCAAAAGTGCTGTCACCAATGATATGATTATTGTTAAAAAAATAATTATTATCGTAATCTGTAAAAGTAAAAATGTATAACCGTTTTAGGTTTTGATTAAAAAAAAAAATTAAATTGGATTTTAGTCGCCTCTTACGACAAAGACCCCTTACCCACTGGGGTAAAAAATCATGTATATATATGTAGAAAAAAGATTCAATGTTATTATCTCCATTCTCATTTGAATTTTCTATGTTTGCCAATTTGATTGGTCTTTTTATATTTGCCGGATGGACGTTTTGTAAGGGAAATATTGGTTGATCTTTATGCCGTATTCTTTTGTAGTTTTTTATTGGACCTTCTTCTCTTGTTTCTAAGTAGTCTTCTCTGTATCTATTTCTTTTGTGTATGGTGAGTTGTTTCTTCTGGTCTATTGTATTTTTTAAAATGGTTGGGTCAATACTATTTCTGGCGTTATTGGGTGTACATTTTATGGTTGAGTGATAGCGATCATTATAGTTACCTATAACGATCTGTATCCTCATTTCTGTTGAGAGACTTGGATCCTCAATTCATGTTAGTTTTTCTAACAAGGTTGAGTGCAGCCTCTCACTGTCTGCATTACCTGTATGGGAGTTTGGTTTTGTTAAGTGTACTTCGACTCCTTCTGCATTTAAAAACTGAATCAACTGTTCGGCCCTAAATTCATTGTCCATGATGATCTTCTTTGGTTTCCCAAATTTCGTAAAATGTTCAACTATGATGACCTTCTTTGCTCTCCAATTTCTGTCAGTTATATTGTATGCTGCTGCAAATTTTGTTAGTTTGTCAATTACTGTGACAAATGACTGCTTTTTAAAATGAAAAATGTCCACATGTATTATTTCATTTTTATCTGAAGTGTCTCTGTTAATTTGACATTCGGCTTTATCGGTTTCCTGTCATATTTAATTTTCTTGCATTTTTCGCAATTACCTATAATTAGTTGTATATGTTCCCTTAATTTTGGGTAGTATATTTTATCCTTAAGTGTGTTGTAAGTTTCGTTTATTCCGCTATGCATTGACTCATTACTATGGTAAAGTGAAATTTGTTTATGCAGATCTTCTTCTTGCATAATTTCTGTTGCTCTTTTTGTACATTTTGTGAATTGCAACCTGCTAGTGCAAGAAAACATGCTTATAACTAGTAGTTGAATTTTGTGATAATCGGTCTCCCCTTCTTCGGAAAAAATACCCAACTTTGCCCTTGTCAATATGTCTTCGGAAAATATTTTTCAATATGTTTTCCGTATCAATAGGGCTAATCTCAATTACTTTCTTTCCATGTAATATTTGAACTCCAGTTTGAGGACTATATGTTATTATAATTTGGGTCTTATACTTGTTGACAATTTCTTCTTTTATGAAGAAGTGTTCTAACAGTTCCTCTTCTGCGGAAGGTATTGTATCTGACGTTTCTAAATTGGATTCTTTATCATTATTTTCGTCGATTTTTGGAGAGTTTTCAATTCGGCTTAAAAAATCTGCTATTACATTATTTTTCCCTTTCTGTTATTCAATTTCATAATTAGTGAGTATAATTTCTGCGTTGAATTTTTTTTTTTTACAAAAAAAATAATGGCTTCAAATAAAACTACTACTTAAATTACTAAATTATTAGTTGAATATTATTTTACCTTGCTGTTAGTGCTGTTGTTGTTGTTAATGTTGTTGTTGTTGCTTTTGTATGGCATTTGCAAATATCTCTGGTACACAATTACATATATTTTTTATAAAATTATTTTATAGTTCACTTTTTTTACCTCAACAAATTATGCGAAATTGTATATGCTTTACATAATTATGACACCTTAAAAAATTAGTTTTTCTTTTATTTTTATTTTTTTTGCAACTTTCATTTATTTAGCAAAGTTTAATAATAATTTATTTTCAATTTATTTATTTAGCGTATTTTATATAGTTTAATTTACTTCTTCGTTTATTTAGTATAAGTTTGAGAATAACTTTTGCTTTCAACGCACTAAAATTGTGACAATGTATTTTATAAAGAAAAATGGGAAACACCGAATTACCGTCTGCGCCAATTACGATATTATATGTAATTTGTCGGAAATTACATATAATTCGTTTGAATAAAAAAACTGATTTTTTCCGTACTGGGCGGCTTGCCATTCAGTTTATTATTAATTATTTTATTCTTAATAAAAATTTTATTTGCTAAATTTACTTGGAGCCGTTGTGCTGACTTGACATTCCTCAGCATCAACGACCCGGCATATCTTAAATAAACATAACAAATAATAACAGTGGCATTGGATTTCATTTTTAAAGAATTTAGAAGATGACTACTTGCTTATGCATTTTTCTGTATTTATGTATTTATGCATGTTATTATGTATGTATGTATGTAGTTGAATCTGAAGATTCAACTTACATTTTAGAGCAATGAAAAATATTTAGAAAATACTTGTCTTTTTTGGTATATCGACAAGTTTGAAAGTGGTGGAGTCGTTTGACGACGCAACTCGCACTTGCTAGGCACTAATGGGCGCGCTGTTTCAGCTCAATTGCCAGGGGTCATTTGCCGTTATGTTTGATTTGGGGAGTCTTATGACTGAGGGTGGATGCGGTGTTGCCTTACTCCAGGAGTCCTACGCCACTAATGGTGTGGTTAGGGGTTTCCCTGGCAGTTTTAGGATATATACGGATCTTGGGGCTAACGCCGCAATAGTTGTGAACAATCCGAACTATGATTGTGTAGTTCTGGACTCTCAACAGCTAGGAGTTCGGTAAACTGGTTGTCGCTAGTTTGTACTGCAAATTCAGCGAACCCCTAGAGCCCTACCTGGGTTACATGGATAAGCCACTACTACTTGCGAGTAGTAGCCTAATTATCCTTGGGTTAGATGCGAATGCCTCATCTTCGATGTGGTTTAGTAAGGTATCCCTGTATTCGGCCGTATACCAAAGCCACAGTCGAGGCGAGGCACTCAGCGAATGGATGGTAGCTAATAGCCTCCACATAGTAAATGAGCCCAGCGAATATTACACTTTCGATGGGCCAGGAGGTGCTAGCGATATTGATGTTCGCTACGTACGTTTTTTCTCTTCGCTACGTAGCACCAATTGGATATTCCAAGCGAAGCCAGGGCCTTCTCTACTAGGTCCTTCCAACGCAGTGGAGGGTTTCCTCTTCCTCTATTTCCCGCAGCGGGTTCTGCGTCGAATACTTTCAGAGCTGGAGTGTTTTCATCCATCCGGATAACATGACCTAGCCAGCGTAGCCGCTGTCTTTTAATTCGCTGAACTATTTCAATGTCGTCGTATATCTCGTACAGCTCATCGTTCCATCGAATGCGATGTTCGCCGTGGCCAATTCGCAAAGGACCATAAATCTTTCGCAGAACCTTTCTCTCGAAAACTCGTAACGTCGACTCATCGGTTGTTGTCATCGTCCAAGCCTCTGCACCATATAGCAGGACGGGACATATGAGCGACTTATAGAGTTTGGTTTTTGTTCGTCGAGAGAATACTTTACTTTTCAATTGCCTACTCAGTCCGAAGTAGCACCTGTTGGCAAGAGTAATCCTGCGTTGAATTTCCAGGCTGACATTGTTGGTGGTGTTAATGCTGGTTCCTAAATAGACGAAATTATCTACGACTTCAATGTTATGACTGTCCACAGTGACGTGAGAGCCAAGTCGGTAGTGCGACGACTGTTGGTTTGATGGCAGGAGATATTTCGTCTTGCTCTCGTTCAGTGCCAGACCCATTTGCTTTACTTCCTTGGGCGAAAGCAGAACTAACGGCGCGGGTGTTGAGGCCGATGATATCAATATCATCGGCATACGCCAGCAGTTGTACACTCTTATAAAAGATTGTACCTGCTCGATTAAGTTCTGCAGCTCGAATAATTTTCTCCAGCAGCAGATTGAAGAAGCCGCACGATAGGGAGTCGCCTTGTCTGAAATCTCGTTTGGTATCGAACGGCTCGGAGAGGTCCTTCCCGATCCTGTCGGAGCTTTTGGTGCTGCTCAATGTCAGTTTACACAGCCGTATTAGTTTTGTGGGGATACCAAACTCAGACATCGCGGCATAGAGGCAGCTCCTTTTCGTGCTGTCGAAAGCAGGTTTGAAATCGACGAATAGGTGGTGCGTGTCGATTCTCCTTTTACGGGTCTTTTCCAAGACTTGGCGCATAGTGAATATCTGGTCGGTTGTTGATTTGCCAGGTCTAAAGCCGCACTGATAAGGTCCAATCAGTTTGTTGACGGTGGGCTTTAATCTTTCACAATATACGCTTGATAGAACCTGGTACGCGATGTTGAGGAGACTTATCCCACGGTAGTTGGCGCAGATTGTGGGGTCTCCTTTTTTAAGGATTGGGCATAGCATATTTAAATTCCAATCGTTGGGCATGCTTTCGTCCGACCATATTTTGCAAAGATGCTGATGCATGTGCCTTATCAGTTCTTCGCCGCCGTGTTGGAATAGCTCGGCCGGCAGTCCGTCGGCCCCTGCCGCTTTGTTGTTCTTCAGACGTGCAATTGCTATTCCAACCTCTTCATGGTCGGGCAATGGAACGTCTGATCCATCGTCATCGATTGGGGAATAGGGTTCGCCTTCTCCTGGCGTTGTACGTTCACTGCTATTCAGCAGGCTGGAGAAGGGTTTCCTCCATAATTTAAGTATGCTCTGGGCATCGTTGACTAGATCACCTGTGGGGGTTCTACATGAGTATGCTCCGGTCTTGAAACCCTCTGTAAGTCGCCGCATCTTTTCGTAGAATTTTCGAGCATTACCCCTGTCGGCCAGTTTATCAAGCTCTTCATACTCGCGCATTTCGGCCTCTTTCTTTTTCTTTCTTCAAATGCGTATCGCTTCCATCTTCAACTCTCGGTATCTATCCCATCCCACACGTGTTGTGGTCGATCATAATCTTGCGAGGTAGGCAGCCTGTTTTCTCTCCGACACGGCACTCCTTGTCGTCCCAGCTGTTCTTTTGCTCTTAGCAAAAACCAATGGTTTCGGTTGCAGCTGTACGTAAGGAGTTTGAAATGCTGTCCCTCAGTTCCCTTATACCCAGTTGTTGACGAGTGCTCTCAGAGAGCAGGAGTGCAAGCCGAGTGGAAAATCTGTTTTGTTGGCGTGCGTATTTTGCTGCACAGAGACGGGTGCGAATCTTGGCTGCAACAATATAGTGGCCCGAGTCGATGTTAGCTTGATGAATCTTCTTATGCTGGAATCTAGTACTACAGATAACCATATTTCGGGCCCCGGCGAAGTCGATCAGCCTCAGGCCATCTGGGGATGTTTCCTCGTGGAGGCTGAATTTACCGACCGTAGTGCCGAAGATACCTTCTTTGCCCAACCTGGCGTTAAAGTCGCCATGCACGATTCTGACATCGTGGCGAGGGCATCTCTCATAAGTGCGCTCCAAGCACTCATAAAAGGCATCTTTGGTCACATTGTCCTTCTCTTCCGTCGGGGCGTGGGTGCAAATCATCGATATGTTGAAGAACCTCGCTTTGATGCGGATTGTGGCTAGACATTCATTCTCCGGAGTGAATGATAGTACTCGGCGACGGAGTCTCTCTCCCACCACGAATCCAACACCAAAACTTGCGCTTCTTTATATGGCCACTGTAGTAAATGCCACAAGGACCTACTTGTCTCTGTCCTTGTCGCGTCCATCGCATTTCTTGAACGACGGTGATGTCAGCCTTTAATTCCACAGGACATCAACCAACTTGGCGGCGGCACCTTCCCAATTAAGAGACCGGACATTCCAGGTCCAGGTCATAGTCCGTAATTCGTTTGCCATGGTCGTCATCAGAAGGGGGGCCACTTATCCGAGGCTTGTTGTTTCCTTTCATTGTGGGTGTTTTTTTACGCACAACCCTAAGTAGGGAATATTTCGCCTTCTCACTTTAGCTCGCCTTCAAACGGATGTTCTTAGGCTACCCAGAGGATACTTGGTCAAAGACCGGAAGTCGTGAGCTGCTTGAGTCATATGTAAAAGAATCGTTTCTGGCCACTCCCAAGTGAATGGCGATCAGAGAACTTTCCTCACTTGCGTGAACTTCTACACATTACTCCATCCCTCATCAATAAGGCAGCTAGTGGAGCGTTTGACATCAGATGGGAAATAAAGGAGGGTGGGCCCTAAGGGATCATAATTTGATTCAAATTATGGTAACTGCCAGATCTCCTCCCTGGATCATGTTATCCCATTGCGGCGATGGCGTACTTCTGGTATCGACTGGAGACGATATGGACTATCTGTCAGGGTAGCGGTATTAGAAATACCGCTTAGAGAGTTCAGGGAATCGGGGGTTGATGATCAAATCGCTCAGCTTAATGATTTAGTTTGGGGTGTTAACGATAGGTTGCTGCGGAAAAGCGAAAGCTGTCGCAGCAAAAAACTCAAATGGTGGACGCACGAGCTAACCCTAAAGAGGAGGACTGTCAGACGTTTGAGGCGGAACTTTCAACGTGCTAGACGGTCCAATTCCGATAGGTTGCCACAGATTCGGCATGATCTTAGTACTGAGGTGAGAGAGTACAAAGATATGCTCTTAAGAATCAAAGAAGAAGACTGGAGAAGCTTCTTGGGGCAAAACACAAACGACCTCTGGGGGCAGATCTAAGTATAAGATCTGCAGGGGTCGTAGAAGCAATGATATAACCTCTCTTCGTGTTGGTGACACCTTGTTGCCAACATGGAGTGAGTGTGCAAAGGCTGTTCTTGGTGCGTTCTTTCCCAGGTCGGAGGCACAGGTATCCAGAATACCTGGAAGCTATCTATGATAAGTGCGTCTGGGAGGGTTACTTTCCACGTGAGTGGAAAAAAGCCAGGGTTGTCCCTCTCCTAAAGTCCCCTGATAAGATCAGGAGCAATCCTCGCTCCTATCGGAGCATCAGTCTCCTTCCTGTACCTTGTACTATTCCTCCTATATTTATCAAGCCTCTTTTATTTCTCTCTTTGATATTCGGTGTTATAGATGCGATTTTTGCTTTTATATTTTTTATTTCTTCAAACAAAATTTCTTTATTTTCAATATTTAATTTTTCAATGTTTTCTTTAACCTGATCAACTATGTCTGCTATCTTGTTCGGATTTATAGTATGTAAAACTGTACTTATTTCGTTAACTATTTCTATGTCCGCTGTTTGTATAATTGTATACCCCGCATCTTCTATTATTGGTGTTATTTGCAAAAGTGCTGTCACCAATGATATGATTATTGTTAAAAAAATAATTATTATCGTAATCTGTAAAAGTAAAAATGTATAACCGTTTTAGGTTTTGATTAAAAAAAAATTAAATTGGATTTTAGTCGCCTCTTACGACAAAGACCCCTTACCCACTGGGGTAAAAAATCATGTATATATATGTAGAAAAAAGATTCAATGTTATTATCTCCATTCTCATTTGAATTTTCTATGTTTGCCAATTTGATTGGTCTTTTTATATTTGCCGGATGGACGTTTTGTAAGGGAAATATTGGTTGATCTTTATGCCGTACTCTTTTGTAGTTTTTTATTGGACCTTCTTCTCTTGTTTCTAAGTAGTCTTCTCTGTATCTATTTCTTTTGTGTATGGTGAGTTGTTTCTTCTGGTCTATTGTATTTTTTAAAATGGTTGGGTCAATACTATTTCTTGCGTTATTGGGTGTACATTTTATGGTTGAGTGATAGCGATCATTATAGTTACCTATAACGATCTGTATCCTCATTTCTGTTGAGAGACTTGGATCCTCAATTCATGTTAGTTTTTCTAACAAGGTTGAGTGCAGCCCCTCACTGTCTGCATTACCTGTATGGGAGTTTGGTTTTGTTAAGTGTACTTCGACTCCTTCTGCATTTAAAAACTGAATCAACTGTTCGGCCCTAAATTCATTGTCCATGATGATCTTCTTTGGTTTCCCAAATTTCGTAAAATGTTCAACTATGATGACCTTCTTTGCTCAGCAATTTCTGTCAGTTATATTGTATGCTGCTGCAAATTTTGTTAGTTTGTCAATTACTGTGACAAATGACTGCTTTTTAAAATGAAAAATGTCCACATGTATTATTTCATTTTTATCTGAAGGTGTCTCTGTTAATTTGAACTTCGGCTTTATCGGTTTCCTGTAATATTTAATTTTCTTGCATTTTTCGCAATTACCTATAATTAGTTGTATATGTTCCCTTAATTTTGGATAGTATATTTTATCCTTAAGTGTGTTGTAAGTTTCGTTTATTCCGCTATGCATTGACTCATTACTATGGTAAAGTGAAATTTGTTTATGCAGATCTTCTTCTTGCATAATTTCTGTTGCTCTTTTTGTACATTTTGTGAATTGCAACCTGCTAGTGCAAGAAAACATGCTTATAAGTAGTAGTTGAATTTTGTGATAATCGGTCTCCCCTTCTTCGGAAAAAATACCCACTTTGCCCTTGTCAATATGTCTTCGGAAAATATTTTTCAATATGTTTTCCGTATCAATAGGGCTAATCTCAATTACTTTATTTCCATGTAATATTTGAACTCCAGTTTGAGGACTATATGTTATTATAATTTGGGTCTTATACTTGTTGACAATTTCTTCTTTTATGAAGAAGTGTTCTAATAGTTCCTCTTCTGCGGAAGGTATTGTATCTGACGTTTCTAAATTGGATTCTTTATCATTATTTTCGTCGATTTTTGGAGAGTTTTCAATTCGGCTTAAAAAATCTGCTACTACATTATTTTTCCCTTTCTGTTATTCAATTTCATAATTAAACTCTTGCAGTTTCAGTAGCCACCTTCGGTGACGTTGTGAAAACTCCCTTCATTTATATTTATTATTTAAACAATACTATCGGGCAATGATCAGTTATAATTTTAAATTTTGTGCCATATACATATGTACGGCCTGAAATAAGTTATTGAATATATAATAGCTAAAAATTCTTTATCTGTTGTAGCATATTTCTGTTCATGGTTATTTAAAGTTCTGCTAATGTAGCACACTGGAGGATGGGGTCATGTGTAGAAGTTCACGCAAGTGAGGAAAGTTCTCTGATCGCCATTCACTTGGGAGTGGCCAGAAACGATTCGTTTACATATGTCTCAAGCAGCTCACGACTTCCGGTCTTTGACCAAGTATCCTCTGGGTAGCCTAAGAACATCCGTTTGAAGGCGAGCTAAAGTGAGAAGGCGAAACACCCCTGCATAGGGTTGTGCGCTGGGTTTGGGACCCGCCACGTAAAAAAACACCCCCAATGAAAGACAACAACAAGCCTCGGATGAGTGACCCCCCTTTTGATGACGACCATGGCAAACGAAATAAGGACTATGATTTGAGGGCATGCACCTGGAATGTCCGGTCCCTTAATTGGGAAGGTGCCGCTGCCCAGCTGGTAGATGTCCTCGTAAAGGTAAAGGCTGACATCACCGCCGTCCAAGAAATGCGATGGACGGGACAAGGACAGAGACGAGTAGGTCCTTGTGACATTTACTACAGTGGCCATATAAAGGAGCGCAAGTTTGGTGTTGGATTCGTGGTGGGAGAGAGACTCCGTCGCCGAGTACTATCATTCACTCCGGAGAATGAACGTCTAGCCACAATCCGCATCAAAGCGAGGTTCTTCAACATATCGCTGATTTGCGCCCACGCCCCGACGGAAGAGAAGGACGATGTGACCAAAGATGCCTTTTATGAGTGCTTGGAGCGCACTTATGAGAGATGCCCCCGCCACGATGTCAAAATCGTGCTTGGCGACTTCAATGCCAGGGTGGGCAAAGAAGGTATCTTTGGCACTACGGTCGGTAAATTCAGCCTCCACGCGGAAACATCCCCAAATGGGCTGAGGCTGATCGACTTCGCCGGGGCCCGAAATATGGTTATCTGTAGCACTAGATTCCAGCATAAGAAGATACATCAAGCTACCTGGCTGTCTCCAGATCGAAAAACCACCAACTAGATCGATCATGTTGTGATAGACGGAAGACACGTCTCCAGTGTTTTAGATGTGCGTGCGCTCCGAGGTCCTAACATCGACTCGGACCACTATATTGTTGCAGTCAAAATACGCACCCGCCTCTGTGCAGCAAAAAACGCACGCCAACAAACACAAGGATGGTTCGACGTCGAGAAGCTGCAATCACAACAGACAGCCGAACGTTTTTCTACTCGGCTTGCACTCCTGCTCTCTGAGAGCACTCGTCAACAACTCGGTATAAGGGAACTGTGGGACGGCATTTCAAACTCCTTACGTACAGCTGCAACCGAAACCATTGGTTTTCGGAAAGTGCAGAAGAACAGCTGGTACGACGAGGAGTGCCGTGTCGCAGCGGAGAGAAAACAGGCTGCCTACCTCGCAACGTTACGATCGACCACAACACGTGCGAAATGGAATAGATACCGAGAGTTGAAGAGGGAAGCGAGACGCATTTGTAGACAGAAAAAGAAAGAGGCCGAAATGCGTGAGTACGAAGAGCTTGATAAGCTGGCCGACAGGGGTAATGCTCGAAAATTCTACGAAAAGATGCGGCGGCTTACAGAAGGTTTCAAGACCGGAGCATACTCTTGTAGAACCCCCAAAGGTGATCTAGTTACCGATGCCCAGAGCATACTTAAATTATGGAGGGAACACTTCTCCAGCCTGCTGAATGGCAGTGAACGCACAACACCAGGAGAAAGCGAACCCGATACCCCAATCGAAGACGATGGAGCAGACGTTCCATTGCCCGACCATGAAGAAGTTCGAATAGCAATTGCCCGCCTGAAAAACAACAAAGCGGCAGGGGCCGATGGATTGCCGGCCGAGCTATTCAAACACGGCGGCGAAGAGCTGATAAGGTGCATGCATCAGCTTCTTTGCAAAATATGGTCGGACGAAAGTATGCCCAACGATTGGAATTTAAGTGTGCTATGCCCAATCCACAAAAAAGGAGACCCCACAATCTGCGCCAACTACCGTGGGATTAGCCTCCTCAATATCGCATATAAGGTTCTGTCGAGCGTACTGTGTGAAAGATTAAAGCCCACCGTCAACAAACTGATTGGACCTTATCAGTGTGGCTTTAGACCTGGCAAATCAACAACCGACCAGATATTCACGATGCGCCAAATCTTGGAAAAGACCCGTGAAAGGAGAATCGACACACACCACCTCTTCGTCGATTTCAAAGCTGCTTTCGACAGCACGAAAAGGAGCTGCCTTTATGCCGCGATGTCTGAATTTGGTATCCCCGCAAAACTAATACGGCTATGTAAACTGACGTTGAGCAACACAAAAAGCTCCGTCAGAATCGGGAAGGACCTCTCCGAGGCGTTCGATACCAAACGAGGTTTCAGACAAGGCGATTCCCTATCGTGCGACTTTTTCAACCTGCTTCTGGAGAAAATAGTTCGAGCTGCAGAACTTAACAGAGAGGGTACTATCTTTTATAAGAGTGTACAACTGCTGGCGTATGCCGATGATATTGATATCATCGGCCTCAACACCCGCGCCGTTAGTTCTGCTTTCTCCAGACTGGACAAGGAAGCAAAAGAAATGGGTCTGGCAGTGAACGAGGGCAAGACGAAATATCTCCTGTCATCAAACAAACAGTCGTCGCACTCGCGACTTGGCACTCACGTCACTGTTGACAGTCATAACTTTGAAGTTGTAGATAATTTCGTCTATCTTGGAACCAGCGTAAACACCACCAACAATGTCAGCCTAGAAATCCAACGCAGGATAACTCTTGCCAACAGGTGCTACTTCGGACTAAGTAGGCAATTGAGAAGCAAAGTCCTCTCTCGACAAACAAAAACCAAACTCTATAAGTCTCTCATAATTCCCGTCCTCCTATATGGTGCAGAGGCTTGGACGATGACAACAACCGATGAGTTGACGTTGCGAGTTTTCGAGAGAAAGGTTCTGCGAAAGATTTATGGTCCTTTGCGCGTTAGCCACGGCGAATATCGCATTCGATGGAACGATGAGCTGTACGAGATATACGACGACATTGACATAGTTCAGCGAATTAAAAGACAGCGGCTACGCTGGCTAGGTCATGTTGTCCGGATGGATGAAAACACTCCAGCTCTGAAAGTATTCGACGCAGTACCCGCCGCGGGAAGCAGAGGAAGAGGAAGACCTCCACTCCGTTGGAAGGACCAAGTAGAGAAGGACCTGGCCTCGCTTGGAATATCCAATTGGCGCCACGTAGCGAAGAGAAGAAACGACTGGCGCGCTGTTGTTGACTCGGCTATAATCGCGTAAGCGGTGTCTACGCCAGTAAAGAAGAAGAAGAAGAATGTAGCACACTGGCTGACCTTGTTCACTTGCATCCGTTGTAATAGTAAATTCCTTATCATATTCAAAAAATTTCAAAATTGGATGCGATGAAATTAATGTGTTCAAATTTTCAAAACTAGCTATGTACTGCGGATCTCTGGAATTTATTTTATAACCTTTTTTTAAATATTTAATCATTGAATAGGCTTCTTTTGAATAGTCTTTAATAAATTTCCTATAATAACCAGTGGCTCCCAAGAAACTTTTTAATTGTTTTTCAGTTCTAGGTAATTTCAAATTTTGTATTGCTATAATTCTATCTGGATTAGGCTTGATGCCTTCTTTTGTTAAAATGTGTCCTAGGAATGTAGTTTCTCTTTGAGGAAAACAGCATTTATCTGCCTGTATTTTTAATTTATTCTCTTATAGTTTCAAAAAATTTTTTTTGATGAGTTTATTTGCTCTTCTAATGAAGTTGAAAAAATTAATATGTCATCTAAATATACGACAAATATTTTATTTATATATTCCCTCAATATGTCATTCATAAATCTCTGAAAAGTAGCTGGGGCATTTTCAACCCAAAAGGCATTCGGACGTATTCATATAGTCCTGCCGGAGTGAGAAAAGCTGTTTTCTGGATGTCCCTTTCTGCCAGTAGCAGGGAACAAGGAAACAATCCTCCACTTTCTCTGCGAATGCCCGGCTCTGGCGTAGATACGACACAAAACACTCGGAATCCACCAAGCACCAAACCTTGAATGGATTTCCACCAAAAGCATATCGGACATAAGTAGTTTCATCGAAACCTCAAAATGGTTTGAGAGAGAGGGTGGAACGTAACAGCAGATACAGGAGGTTCTACGAATAGTGTATCAAAATGGCACATCAGTGCTAATTGAGCCCGATAGGGCTGCACTCCTACCTACCTACCTACTTGCTTATGCATTTTTCTGTATTTATGTATTTATGCATGTTATTATGTATGTATGTATGTAGTTGAATCTGAAGATGTAACTTACATTTTAGAGCAATGAAAAATATTTAGAAAATACTTGTCTTTTTTGGTATATCGACAAGTTTGAAAGTGGTGGAGTCGTTTGACGACGCAACTCGCACTTGCTAGGCACTAATGGGCGCGCTGTTTCAGCTCAATTGCCAGGGGTCATTTGCCGTTATGTTTGATTTGGGGAGTCTTATGACTGAGGGTGGATGCGGTGTTGCCTTACTCCAGGAGCCCTACGCCACTAATGGTGTGATTAGGGGTTTCCCTGGCAGTTTTAGGATATATACGGATCTTGGGGCTAACGCCACAATAGTTGTGAACAATCCGAACTATGATTGTGTAGTTCTGGACTCTCAACAGCTGGGAGTTCGGTAAACTGGTTGTCGCTAGTTTGTACTGCAAATTCAGCGAACCCCTAGAGCCCTACCTGGGTTACATGGATAAGCCACTACTACTTGCGAGTAGTAGCCTAATTATCCTTGGGTTAGATGCGAATGCCTCATCTTCGATGTGGTTTAGTAAGGTATCCCTGTATTCGGCCGGATACCAAAGCCACAGTCGAGGCGAGGCACTCAGCGAATGGATGGTAGCTAATAGCCTCCACATAGTAAAAGAGCCCAGCGAATATTACACTTTCGATGGGCCAGGAGGTGCTAGCGATATTGATGTTCTTTTTCTTTACTGGCGTAGACACCGCTTACGCGATTATAGCCGAGTCAACAACAGCGCGCCAATCGTTTTTTCTCTTCGCTACTTAGCACCAATTGGATATTCCAAGCGAAGCCAGGGCCTTCTCTACTAGGTCCTTCCAACGGAGTTGAGGTCTTCCTCTTCCTCTGCTTCCGGCGGCGGGTACTGCGTCGAATACTTTCAGAGCTGGAGTGTTTTCATCCATCCGGACAACATGACCTAGCCAGCGTAGCCGCTGTCTTTTAATTCGCTGAACTATGTCAATGTCGTCGTATATCTCGTACAGCTCATCGCTCCATCGAATGCGATGTTTGCCGTGGTCAATTCGCAAAGGACCATAAATCTTTCGCAGAACCTTTCTGTCGAAAACTCGTAACGTCGACACATCGGTTGTTGTCATCGTCCAAGCCTCTGCACCATATAGCAGGACGGGACATATGAGCGACTTATAGCGTTTGGTTTTTGTTCGTCGAGCGAATACTTTACTTTTAAATTGCCTACTCAGTCCGAAGTAGCACCTGTTGGCAAGAGTAATCCTGCGTTGAATTTCCAGGCTGCCATTGTTGGTGGTGTTAATGCTGGTTCCTAAATAGACGAAATTATCTACGACTTCAATGTTATGACTGTCCACAGTGACGTGAGAGCCAAGTCGGTAGTGCGACGACTGTTTGTTTGATGGCAGGAGATATTTCGTCTTGCTCTCGTTCACTGCCAGACCCATTTGCTTTGCTTCCTTGGGCAAAAGCAGAACTAACGGCGCGGGTGTTGAGGCCGATGATATCAATATCATCGGCATACGCCAGCAGTTGTACACTTTAATAAAAGATTGTACCTGCTCGATTAAGTTCTGCAGCTCGAATAATTTTCTCCAGCAGCAGATTGAAGAAGCCGCACGATAGGGAGTCGCCTTGTCTGAAATCTCGTTTGGTATCGAACAGCTCGGAGAGGTCCTTCCCGATCCTGTCGAAGCTTTTGGGGCTGCTCAATGTCAGTTTACACAGCCGTATTAGTTTTGCGGGGATACCAAACTCAGACATCGCGGCATAGAGGCAGCTCCTTTTCGTGCTGTCGAAAGCAGGTTTGAAATCGACGAATAGGTGGTGCGTGTCGATTCTCCTTTTACGGGTCTTTTCCAAGACTTGGCGCATAGTGAATATCTGGTCGGTTGTTGATTTGCCAGGTCTAAAGCCGCACTGATAAGGTCCAATCAGTTTGTTGACGGTGGGCTTTAATCTTTCACAATATACGCTTGATAGAACCTGGTACGCGATGTTGAGGAGACTTATCCCACGGTAGTTGGCGCAGATTGTGGGGTCTCCTTTTTTAAGGATTGGGCATAGCACACTTAAATTCCAATCGTTGGGCATGCTTTCGTCCGACCATATTTTGCAAAGATGCTGATGCATGTGCCTTATCAGTTCTTCGCCGCCGTGTTGGAATAGCTGGGCCGGCAATCCGTCGGCCCCTGCCGCTTTGTTGTTCTTCAGACGTGCAATTGCTATTCGAACCTCTTCATGGTCGGGCAATGGAACGTCTGATCCATCGTCATCGATTGGGGAATAGGGTTCGCCTTCTCCTGGCGTTGTACGTTCTCTGCAGGCTGGAGAAGGGTTTCCTCCATAATTTAAGTATGCTCTGGGCATCGTTGACTAGATCACCTGTGGGGGTTCTACATGAGTATGCTCCGGTCTTGAAACCTTCTGTAAGTCGCCGCATCTTTTCGTAGAATTTTCGAGCATTACCCCTGTCGGCCAGTTTATCAAGCTCTTCATACTCGCGCATTTCGGCCTCTTTCTTTTTCTTTCTTCAAATGCGTATCGCTTCCATCTTCAACTCTCGGTATCTATCCCATCCCACACGTGTTGTGGTCGATCATAATCTTGCGAGGTAGGCAGCCTGTTTTCTCTCCGACACGGCACTCCTTGTCGTCCCAGCTGTTCTTTTGCACTTAGCAAAAACCAATGGTTTCGGTTGCAGCTGTACGTAAGGAGTTTGAAATGCTGTCCCTCAGTTCCCTTATACCCAGTTGTTGACGAGTGCTCTCAGAGAGCAGGAGTGCAAGCCGAGTGGAAAATCTGTTTTGTTGGCGTGCGTGTTTTGCTGCACAGAGACGGGTGCGAATCTTGGCTGCAACAATATAGTGGCCCGAGTCGATGTTAGCTTGATGAATCTTCTTATGCTGGAATCTAGTACTACAGATAACCATATTTCGGGCCCCGGCGAAGTCGATCAGCCTCAGCCTATCTGGGGATGTTTCCTCGTGGAGGCTGAATTTACCGACCGTAGTGCCAAAGATACCTTCTTTGCCCAACCTGGCGTTAAAGTCACCAAGCACGATTTTGACATCGTGGCGAGGGCATCTCTCATAAGTGCGCTCCAAGCACTCATAAAAGGCATCTTTGGTCACATTGTCCTTCTCTTCCGTCGGGGCGTGGGTGCAAATCATCGATATGTTGAAGAACCTCGCTTTGATGCGGATTGTGGCTAGACATTCATTCTCTGGAGTGAATGATAGTACTCGGCGACGGAGTCTCTCTCCCACCACGAATCCAACACCAAAACTTGCGCTTCCTTATATGGCCACTGTAGTAAATGCCACAAGGACCTACTTGTCTCTGTCCTTGTCCCGTCCATCGTATTTCTTGGACGACGGTGATGTCAGCCTTTAATTCCACAGGACATCAACCAACTTGGCGGCGGCACCTTCCCAATTAAGAGACCGGACATTCCAGGTGCATGCCCTCAAATCATAGTCCGTAATTCGTTTGCCATGGTCGTCATCAGAAGGGGGGCCACTTATCCGAGGCTTGTTGTTTCCTTTCATTGGGGGTGTTTTTTTACGCACAACCCTAAGTAGGGAATATTTCGCCTTCTCACTTTAGCTCGCCTTCAAACGGATGTTCTTAGGCTACCCAGAGGATACTTGGTCAAAGACCGGAAGTCGTGAGCTGCTTGAGTCATATGTAAAAGAATCGCTTCTGGCCACTCCCAAGTGAATGGCGATCAGAGAACTTTCCTCACTTGCGTGAACTTCTACACATTACTCCATCCCTCATCAATAAGGCAGCTAGTGGAGCGTTTGACATCAGATGGGAAATAAAGGAGGGTGGGCCCTAAGGGATCATAATTTGATTCAAATTATGGTAACTGCCAGATCTCCTCCCTGGATCATGTTATCCCATTGCGGCGATGGCGTACTTCTGGTATCGACTGGAGACGATATGGACTATCTGTCAGGGTAGCGGTATTAGAAATACCGCTTAGAGAGTTCAGGGAATCGGGGGTTGATGATCAAATCGCTCAGCTTAATGACTTAGTTTGGGGTGTTAACGATAGGTTGCTGCGGAAAAGCGAAAGCTGTCGCAGCAAAAAACTCAAATGGTGGACGCACGAGCTAACCCTAAAGAGGAGGACTGTCAGACGTTTGAGGCGGAACTTTCAACGTGCTAGACGGTCCAATTCCGATAAGTTGCCACAGATTCGGCATGATCTTAGTACTGAGGTGAGAGAGTACAAAGACATGCTCTTAAGAATCAAAGAAGAAGACTGGAGAAGCTTCTTGGGGCAAAACACAAACGACCTCTGGGGGCAGATCTAAGTATAAGATCTGCAGGGGTCGTAGAAGCAATGATATATATATAACCTCTCTTCGTGTTGGTGACACCTTGTTGTCAACATGGAGTGAGTGTGCAAAGGCTGTTCTTGGTGCGTTCTTTCCCAGGTCGGAGGCACAGGTATCTCAAGCACATGAGGTACCTGCCCCTCCACTAGATGACGGAGAGTTGGGGTACCCTTTCGGACTGATTAGATCTAAATGATCTCCAGGTCTTGATGGTTTGAACGGAGACATCTGTAAGAACTTGTGGAAGTTCATCCCGGAATACCTGGAAGCTATCTATGATAAGTGCGTCTGGGACGGTTACTTTCCACGTGAGTGGAAAAAAGCCAGGGTTGTCCCTCTCCTAAAGTCCCCTGATAAGATCAGGAGCAATCCTCGCTCCTATCGGAGCATCAGTCTCCTTCCTGTACTTGGAAAAGTGCTGGAAAGAGTAATGGTGGAACGGCTTCAGGAGCTAACGAGCGGTATGTGGTCTGATAGACAATACGGCTTCAACAGAGGACGTAGCGTAGAGGACGCCTGGATGTATGTTCAGAATGCTGTTAGGGTGAATGTCAAAAATATGTGCTCGGCATGTTCGCTGACTTGAAGGGAGCATTCGACCACCTGATCTGAGATCGGGTGATTGAACGATTGGAGGAACTTAACTGTCCAGAAATTTCTCTTTGGAGGAGCTATTTTTCGGACAGAAAGGCCTCTATCGTTGGAATGAGTGGGAGCGTTGAGACAGGGTGTGACTCATGGCTGTCCAAAGGGATCTACCTGTGGTCCATATATATGGAACCTCATGATGGACTCCCTGCTGGCACAGCTGGAGCCACTCTGTGAATGTTCTGCATACGCGGATGACCTTCTTATTCTAGTGGGAGGTCGTTCGCGTAGTGAAATAGAACGGGCGGGTATTCAACTTCACGAAAATGTCCACAATTGGGGCGTTGGTGTGGGTGTAGACATATCCATGGATAAAACGGTGACAATGCTGCTGAAAGCCAAGTTGTCGCCGGTCCGTCCAGCAATCGTCCGGGTAAATGGGGTCAGCATCAGGTATGTGACGCAAGTCAAATATCTGGGACTGACCATGTGTGAAAGAATGACTTCCACTCCACATTTAACAATTGTGAAGGAGCGACTGTAGGCAACCGTGGGCAAGATACGACGCAATTTGAGGAGTGACTGGGGTCTCAGACGTCGTGCTGTTTGCACCATATATCGGGGTTTGTTTGTGGCATGTGCCACTTACGGTGCCGCTGTATGGTGGGAAACAACCATGACAGTCTTGGGGCGTCAAAAGCTTCTCTCTATACAGCGTTTTATAATACTTGCTTGCTTGCCTGTATGTCGCACCGTCTCAACGGATGCAATGCAGGTGCTGTTGGGAGCTGCCCCGCTTGACCTGATTGTCATACAGCGAGCTGTTGCATTCAGGTTAAGGAGGGGTTTGAGTGTGTCATTGTTCCAGAATGATTGAATTTCTGACAATGATGCAGAGAGGGAGGGATATCTAGGAAGCAAGAGGCTTCTAGAGGAAATGGTTAGGATTAAGTGGCAAAACCGTTGGAACAATAGCAGCAACGGTCGAGTGACTTGCCACTACATCCAGGATGTCAGGTTTGTGGAAGGACCCTGACTTCAGATTCTGTCTGAGCTCGGGGTTCTTACTCACGGGACAGAAATGCGGGCCTCTGAATGCATTCTTGCATAGGAGGAGTCTATCGGAAACACCCGAATGTGCGTGTGGAGCACTCAATGAGGGTTGGGTAAATGCCAGTGCAGAATGCGCAATGTACTCAGACATAAGGAGCTTCAGGAGAATGGGGATTAGTTATGCAAATGGACGGCTAGATGTGAGCAGAGTGATCTCCACTAGCTGGAATCCCAAGTAGTGGCATTTGATTGCTTTGCATGTGAATTATTTAGGCGGCGAAGACAATTATCTGAAACTTTAGGTTAGGTTAGGTAAGGGGGACTGCTGGGTGCATGGAAAGGGGGTATGAGGTCTAACCCCTGGTCACCAATCCAGAGCAGTATGGAAGCTCAACTGGTAGTAGTTTCGGCTACGAGGTCTGACCGGAGACTTGATTCTGGTACCACGGGGAGCAGGAGCCCATGGAGTTCCCTCCAACCGGCTCATGCGGTAGGACCCTCCGGGAGTATCGTGGGGGTCGTGGTTTATACCCAAATGCGGGAAGAGTGTTTCGTTCACTCAATGTGGAGTTGCATTGAAACCGGGTGCCGGACCCAAAGTAGGGCAGAGGTTTTAGATGAGCCTCGACCCTACCAAGGTGGTTAGTGTGTCCATTCCACACTGCCAGTTGGTACTGGAAATGCCTGATATTTTCAGGGCGCTGATCAACACATTGATTTGATCCGTTGTACATTAAGGTAGCGTGGAGTAAGGCTGTCGTCAGCAGGTACCCACGTAAAACACACCGGACGTTGTCCCTATCTACTTTCTGGCGAAACCACAGCCAAGGGAACAGACTTGGAATAATTGGTGGGGAAAGAAGACCCCGATGAGCTTGACTCTAGTCTGGCAGTTTAAGGAGACTTAAGAGGTGTAGCATAAGTGGGAGATATATAATTTCGGTTATATATAAACAATGAAATACCACTACTCTTATTGTTTCCTTACTTACTTGGTTATGTGGAACGTATATCATTGCTTAGCATTATATTGGTATATTTATATATCTTATGGTAATGGGTTTTGATGCAAGCTTTTTGATCAAAGTGCCACGAGTTTGTTATATAATTGTAAATTTATTTCAATGAAATGATAGCATTTCCGTGTTGATATTGTAATTAAAATTTGGTATAACTCCAACACTCAGGTATGATCCAATTCAAGGACATTGCCAGGTGGCGAGTTTGACTGGGGCGGTACATCTATCAAATAATAACAGAGGTGTCCCAAGGCCAGCTCAGTGCGGACAGAAACCACACATAGAGCAAAAGGGCAAATGCTGACTTGATCTCGGTGTTCAGTACGCACAGAGACAACAAAAGCTCGGCCTATCGATCCTTTTGGTTTAAAGAGTTTTTAACAAGAGGTGCCAGAAAAGTTACCACAGGGATAACTGGCTTGTGGCGGCCACGCGTTCATAGCGACGTCGCTTTTTGATCCTTCGATGTCGGCTCCTCCTATCATTGGGAAGCAAAATTCACCAAGCGTTGGATTGTTCACCCATTCAAGGAAGCGTGAGCTGGATTTAGACCGTCGTGAGGCAGGTTAGTTTTACCATACTAATGACAATTGTTATTGCGAGAGCATTCCTGCGTAGTACGAGAGGAACCGCAGGTACGGACCAATGGTACAATACTTGTTCGAGCGAACAGTGGTATGATGCTACGTCCGTTGGATTATGCCTGAACGCCTCTAAGAAACTATTTTAACGAGGTGAATCAAACAAAAGGCTTTGCTTAGATAACTCAAGGAGCTTACAGGAAAGTCTTCAATCTTTTTTCTACTCCTCCCAGGGTCGTAGCAAAAGTGTTCACAAAAAATGTTGGGTTTGGAGAAAATTCACATTTTTTTTTCAACTTTGCAACGCACTACCGGCTAAACTATTTGAACGAGTTGAGTCAAACAATCTGTATTGGTTAGATAATGCGAAGAGTTTTCAGGAAAGTATTCAATCTTTCTTCTACTCTTACCAGGGGACTGCTAATAGTGTTCACAAGAAATGTTGGGTTTTGAGAAAATTCACATTTTTGTTTCAACTTTGCAAACGCTCCAGCCGCTAAATGCTAAAGAGCATTCAGGAAAGTCTTCAAATTTTCTTCTACTTCTACCAGGAACGTGGCAGCAGTGTTCACAAAAAATGTAGGGTTTTGAGAAAAATTACATTTTTGTTTCAACTTTGCCAACGCTCTAGCGGCTGAACTATTTGAACGAGGTGAGTCAAACAAAAGGCACTGTTTAGATAATTTAAAGAGCTTTGAGGAAAACGTTCAACCTTTCTTTTACTTCTACCAGGGGCGTGGCAATAGTGTTCACAAAAAATATATGGTTTTGAGAAAAATTACATTTTTGTTTCAACTTTGCAAACGCTCTAGCGGCTAAACTGTTTTAACGAGGAGAGTCAAATAAAAAGCAGGACCGTGGCAATAGTGCTCACAAAAAATGTAGGGTTTGATAAAAATCACATTTTTGTTTCAACTTTGCAAGCGCTCTAGCCGCTAAATTATTTGAACGAGGTGAGTCAAACAAACAGTGTTGGTTAGATAATTTAAAGGGTTTTGCAAACGCTCTTGCGGCTTAACTATGTTAAAGAGGTGAATCAAACAAAAAGCATTGCTTAGATAATCAAAGAGCTTTCAGGAAAGCAATCAAACTTTCTTCTACTCCTACCATGAACGTGGCAATAGTGTTCACAGGAAATGTTGGGTTTTGTGAAAATTCACAATTTTGTTTCAACTTTGCAAACTCTCTATAGCGGCTAAACTGTTTAAACGAGGTCAGTCAAATAAAAAGCATTGGTTAGATAATTTGAAGAACTTTCAGGAAATTATTCAATCGTTTTTCTACTTTTACCAGGAACGTGGTAATAGTGTTCACAAAAATGTAGGATTTTGAGAAAAATCACATTTTTGTTTCAACTTTGCAAGCGCTCTACCCGCTATACTATTTGAACGAGGTGAGTCAAACAAACAGTGTTGGTTAGATAATTTAAAGGGCTTTGCAACCGCTCTTGCGGATTAACTATGTCAAAGAGGTGAATCAAACAAAAAGCATTGCTTAGATAATCAAAGAGCTTTCAGGAAAGCAATCAAACTTTCTTCTACTCCTACCAGGAACGTGGCAATAGTGTTCACAAGAAATGTTAGTTTTGTGAAAATTCACAATTTTGTTTCAACTTTGCAAACGCTCTATAGCGGCTAAACTGTTTAAACGAGGTGAGTCAAATAAAAAGCATTGGTTTGATAATTTGAAGAGCTTTCAGGGAATTATTCAATCTTTTTTCTTCTTTTACCAGGAACGTGGTAATAGTGTTCACAAAATGTAGGGTTTTGAGAAAAATCACATGTTTGTTTCAACGTTGCAAACGCTCTAGCGGCTAAAGAGGTGAGTATTTGACTCTTTTGTTAAAAAAGATTTGGTTAGATAATATAAAGAGCTTTCAGAAAAGTCTTCAATTTTTCTTCCACTCCTACCAGGAATGTAGCAGTAGTGTTCACAAAAAATGTAGGGTTTTGAGAAAAATCACATTTTTGTTTGAACTTTGCAAACGCCCTAGCGGCTAAACTATTTAAACGGGGTGAGTCAAACATTAAGCTTTGATAGGTAATTTAAAGAGCTTTCAGGAAAGTCTTCAATCTTTCTTCTACTTCTACCAGAGGCGCGGCAATAGTGTTCACAAGAAATGTTGGGTTTTGATAAAAATCACATTTTTGTTTCAACTTTGCAAACGCTCAAGCCGCTAAACTATTTGAACGAGGTGAATCAAATAAAAGCATTGGTTAGATAATTTATGGAGCTTTCATGAAACTTTCATCTACTCCTGGCAATAATGTTCATAAAAATTTAGGGTTTTGATAAAAATCACATTTTTGTTTCAACTTTGGCTGTTGTTGTTGATATCCGATTCATTGAGTGCGGTCAAGATCCAGGTGTGCTCCGCAATTTCGACAATTTGCAAATAAACCAATCTGTGGTAATTCGTGAGAAGCAACGTAAATGGGTCTGGCAGTGAACGAGGGCAAGACGAAATATCTCCTGTCATCAAACAGTCGTCGCACTCGCGACTTGGCTCCCACGTCACTGTTGACAGTCATAACTTTTAAGTTGTAGATAATTTCGTCTAACTTGGAATCAGCACTAACACCACCATCAATGTCAGCCTGGAAATCCAACGCAGGATTACTCTTGCCAACAGGTGCTACTTCGGACTGAGTAGGCAATTGAAAAGTAAAGTCCTCTCTCGACAAACAAAAACCAAACTCTTTAAGTCGCTCATAATTCCCGTCCTGCTATACGGGGCAGAGGCTTGGACGATGACAACAACCGATGAGTCGACCTTAAGGGTTTTCGAGAGAAAGGTTCTGCGAAAGATTTATGGTTTTTTGCGCATTGGCCAAGGCGAATATCGCATTCGATGGAACGATGAGCTTTACGAGATATACGACGACATTGACATAGTTCAGCGAATTAAAAGACAGCGGCTACGCTGGCTAGGTCATGTTGTCCCGATGGATGAAAACACTCCAGCTCTGAAAATATTCGACGCAGTACCCGCCGCGGGAGGCAAAGAAAGAGGACTCCACTCCGTTGGAAGGACCAAGTGGAGAAGGACCTGGCTTCGATTGGAATATCCAATTGGCGTCACGTAGCGAAGAGAAAAAACGAGTGGCGCGCTGTTGTTGACTCGGCTATAATCGCGTAAGCGGTGCCTACGCCAGTAAAGAAGAAGAAGGTAATTCGTGAGTGTGTGTGCCGTGGGAAGCATTGATGTTGTCAAGACGTTTCATATCGATTTCCTTGGATTAAGGGTAGAATAAGACAACAATGGATTTTTTTTTTTTTTTTTTTTTTTTTTTTTTTAACCATATATACAAACATAATATAACACTCAAATCATAATTTTCACCCTGAAAAAAGTGCACATCAGCTGTTTCTTTTACACGTTATTTCTGCGTTTATTAAATCAGCTGTTCTGTTCTAACTATTTACATTTGCATTCAGCGCTGCCAGACTGGCCAAATAAAAAACAAAAAACAATTTTTTTGTTCAAACTGCATTATCGACCAAACGACAGGTTTCTAATACCCAGTAGAGAAATCACTAGAAAATAAAAATGGCTGAACCTCTTCATGAGGTGACGCCGAGAAACAGTCTCAGCTCATTTAGAGTAAATAAAATAAAACAATTAGAAAAAACTAACTCACTTATAAATGAGAGGCTTAGAAATTTGGAAGCGATGTGCAATCAGTTACAAAAAGATAACATAGAATTAAAAAGGGAAAACGAAGAACTAAAATCTGGTAAAAGCAAGCATGTGAGTCTTGAAGCAAAACCATCTAGTATGAATGTAGATCAAATATACGAAGCCGATGAAGAGCGCTCTTCAAAAAAACACAAAGCTGATACTTCTCCAACAATTGTCAGCCCTTCGAAAAATAAAAATTAAGAACAGGCGGTCAACAATGATACTAAAACCCACCGCCCACCTCCTATTATAATTAACGACGTAAAGGATTTTAACAAATTACGTTGTAATATTACAGACCTAATAAAGAGCAACTTTCTAATAAAGCTCTTGAGCAACGGCGCCTACGAACTTAATGTCTTCGATGCAAACAATTATCGCACAATAACAAAATACTTTTCTAATGAAAATATACCTTGGTTTAGCTACGAGAGTAAACATAAAAGGCTAATAAAGGTAATAATAAAAAATTTACACCACTCATGCGATACACAATCCATTTTAAATTATCTAAAATATCAAGGTTTTTTAGGTCATAAATGCAATTAATAAGCTTAAATGGAAGACTAAAGAACCGCTAGATATGTTTTTAGTAGTATTTGATGCCACCGAAGACATTAAGAAAATTCACCAGATCAAAACTGTTCTTAGTACCGCTGTCAAAGTTGAGCCTATTAAAGCATCTAAATTAATTCCACAGTGTAAAAACTGTCAAGCTTTTGGACATACAAAAAACTTCTGTGACAAGCCATCGAGGTGTGTGCTTTGTGGAGGCAAACATTTTACTACTTAATGCCGTAAAGCCGAAAAAGACCCTCCTAAATGTTGCAACTGCGGCGATTCTCATCCTGCAAGTTACCGTGGTTGTGTCGTCGCAAAAGAACTGCAAAAACTAAGAGATAAAAAGAATGGTAATTCAGTTGAAGAGAATACCAATGCTCCGTCGAACAAATCCGTTGTGAACACAGGAGAAGTAAAATCCCTTCCTTCCGGTTTTAAAGTTTCATTTGCGCAAATAGCTAAACAAGGACATACAAATACAATGCAAAAAAGTAGTCAGTTATCCCAAATATTGGATTATTAAAAAAATATGACGGAAGGTATATCATTGGTGGCGACTATAACACAAAACACACTCATTGGGGATCTCGTTTAACTACAACCAAAGGTCGAGAACTTTTCAAAGCTATACAAGCAGTTGGATGCAATTTTGTTTCTACAGGAAGACTCACTTGGCCTACAGATAGTCAGAAAGTGCCAGACTTTCGGGACTTCTTTATAATCAATAAAATACAGAAACTCAATTTATGTATAAAAGAATGCTCAGACCTAAGCTCTGACCATTCTCCAGTGCTGCTAACTCTGTGTAAAAAGCCAATTCTTTCGGCCGCCAAGCCAACGTTATGCAATAAACACACTAATTGGAATAAATTTAAAAATATATTGAATAAAGTCGACCCAAAGCTTAAGCATATTTCGACTGGTACTGAGTTGGACTGTGAAGATGAAGATAACTCAAAATGCTGCATAGAAGAGTACACCAAATACCTGCGTGAATCTAAGTGGTACCAAATACCCAAAACACATCTTAGAAAGTGTACAAATGAGCATCCTCCAACAGGCATCCACACACACACCACACGATCACACCACATTAACTCAACTTCACAACATTGACACGCACCTTCATCGTACCCACGTCACAAACCATCAAAGCTTGCATTCCATACTACACACCAACCAACCACATCACACCACACACACACACAAAAGAAAAGAACAATTGAACCAAGCAACATCAGGGTTACCTTTTTTTCGAGTCTTCGCAATCGAGCGGCATCACCGTTTTTTTCCCGAGTTTTCATCATCGAGCGGCATCAGCGCTTATTCCGAGTTTCGCCGTTGTCATCCAGTTCCCGAATTATACAAAATTTAAAATCACCGTTTTTCCCGAGTTTTCATCATCGAACGGCATCAGCGCTTTTTCCGAATTTCGCCGTTGTCATCCAGTTTCCGAATTATTAAAATTTTAACATCACCGTTTTTTCCCGAGTTTTCGTCATCAAGCAGCATCAGTGGTTTTTCCGAGTTTCGCCATTTTCATCCAGTTTTGGAATAATACAAAATTTAAATACATACTATAGTTTTTAACATTTATAAAGTGAAAATCATTGTACATAAATATATTCATATATACACGCGTATATTTCCCAGTTTCGCCGTTTTCATCCAGTTTTGGAATAATACAAAATTTAACTACATACTATAGTTTTTTTACATTTATAAAGTGAAAATCATTGTACATAAATATATTCATATGTATATACACGCGTTTACACAATTCCAATTCAATTTTTTCCTTGATAAAACAAAATCTAGTGGAGGTAAAGAAGGTGAGTTAGTGAAAAATACAGAAAGTATCCATAAAAAGCGCAAGCTTCGACGGAGTTGGCAGCCAATTCCCAAGACAGCCGGTTCTACGCTGCGGAATTGACTCGGATTTCATCCGACCAAGGGCTGTTATTTCGGCGATCTGACCCCGTTTGGATCGGTGAGTATTAATTTGTGTTTGTCGTCACTGGAGCAACGCCTAGCAGCAGGGTTGCTCCGTATCCTCCTGACTCGTGCTGGCATTGAGTCCAACCCGGGCCCGGAGAAATTTTTCTGCTGCGTCTGCGCAAAAAGGCTCCATTCAAATTCCACCTCGGTCAGGTGTAACACATGCAATGGATGGAGCCATCTTAAGACCTGCTCAGGCCTTAAGACTCACAGGGAGTGGACCACGCGTTACGTGGCCCCATGTTGCCTGCGCAATACTGCGACACAAGCCTCTACGGCTGTGCAATCTGCACATAGTTCGCGCCGCGCCGCAACTCAACCAGAGTGGCCAACTGAGGACCTTAACGGTCAGGAGCTCAAACAGGCAACATAGCTCCCACTCTGACTTATCAGACGTCTTCAATTCAACTGAAACGGACTCCAAAGTAAGATCGAGGAGATAGTTGCACTTATGAATCGGGAACGTATATCGATAGCTGTGGTCCAAGAAACCAAGTTAAACAGCCGCTCAGATCTTCTGAGTTGTGCAGGTTTCAACGTAATACGTAAAGATCGCGAGCGAGATAGTGGTGGTGGCCTAGCTTTCATATTGCACAACACTGTGTAGTACCGTCTAATCGAAGAAGACATCGACCCAAGGGATACTACCCTAGAATATCAGGGCATAGCTATCCGGTCAGGCGATGTCGAGCTCGAAATATTCAATATATCTCCCAGTTACATGTTGCCCTACAGGATATCACCCGAATATAGGTGCGCTACTTCGTGGTGAAAACCGTATGGTACTAGGCGACTTTAACGCGCACCACGATCTCTGGCATTCCTGCCTGTCAAATGATCGTAGGGGGATGGAGCTGGCGGAACAGATAGACGGCTCGACGTTCTACACAATGAATGACGAAGCCCCCACCAGAGTTATGGGCACCTGTAATAGCTCCCCAGATATTACCATTGCTAGCGGTGGTCTGATTAATAGCATAACCTGGCGACCTATGCTAACTCTCGCTTCAGACCATCTGCCCATAATTATCTCGATCGAGAAGCCTTCCGATTTCGTTTCCGTGGACAACCGTACCTTCTTTAACTTTAAAAAAGCCAATTGGGTCGGCTTCCCGGAATTTACCGAGAGCACCTTCAACGCTCTATCCATTCCTACGGACGTATGCATTGGCGAGCGTCAATTCCGCAAGGTGACCGCAGCAGCTACCGCTCGCTTCATCCCGGCTGAAGGATTAGCGGAAATCCGCCCCAATTTCCCAGCTGAAGCAGCGGTTCTAGCTAATGAGCGCGACACCTTACGCCATGCCGATCCCGGGGATCCCCGAATAAGGGATCTCAATTTGGAGATTCGGCGAATGGTAAATCAACATAAGCGGACGAAATGGATAGAGCACCTGAGGTCCTGCAACCTCTCCACCGGTGTGAGTAAGCTTTGGGCTATTGTCAAAGCTCTGTCTAATCCGAGGAGACATGATGGCCGAGTTGAAGTTCAATTCAATGGTCATGCCTCTTCGGACCCGAAGAAGTGCGCGAGCTACTTCACCCGGCAGTTTACACTGCACCCTTCGGTAGACAAAGCTAAGAGATGTGTTAACCGACGGCTGCGCAAAATGCCAAACAACTGCGCGCCACTTACTTTCACCGATGAGGAGGTTCAGGGTGTCATCAACAAGGCAAAATCATCCAAATCCATCGGCCCAGACGGAATCAATATGCTAATTTTAAAGCATCTAGGCTCGACGGGAGTAAAATATCTCACCAAGGTCTTCAACCTGTCGCTCACCATTCTTCAAATACCCGATGTGTGGAAAATCGGAAAAGTAGTCCCACTACTGAAACCTGGGAAACCCGCTAACAAAGGGGAATCTTATCGTCCGATAACTCTCCTCTCCCCAGTAGTGAAGACACTTGAAGCCTTGTTACTCCCGACCTTCACTCAACACCTGAGTCTAGCCAGCCACCAGCATGGATTCCGTAAAGTGCACAGCACCACCACAGCACTTAGCGTCATAAACGCCCAGATAGTTCGTGGCCTCAACCAGAAACCACCCTGCGAAAGAACGATCCTCGTAGCGTTTTACCTGTCAAAAGCTTTTGACACGGTCAATCACACAACACTACTGCAGGACATCGAAAAAACCCCTCTCCCTCCAGGGCTAAAGAGGTGGACCATGAACTATCTGAACGGTCGTCAGTCATCCGTACTATTTCGAGGTGAAACATCAAAACTGAAAAGAATTAAACAGGGGGTTCCGCAGGGTGGTGTCCTCTCCCCGTTACTGTTTAACTTCTATATCTCGAAACTTCCTCAACCACCAGAGGGAGTTTCCATAACCTCGTACGCAGATGACTGCACGATAATGACGTCGGGCAATGGAATCGATGGCATGTGTTCGAAAGTAAACAGCTACCTCTCCGACCTTTCCCGTTTCCTCACTGCACGAAACCTCCAACTTTCACCCACCAAATCCACAGCGACCATATTTACAAACTGGACGAAGGAATATAGACTTGAGCTTAATATTGCGGTCGATGGCGTCAAAATCCCGACTGTCAATAACCCTAAGATTTTAGGCGTAACTTTCGATAGTCTATGCTCCTTCTCTCCCCATACGACCGCGATTATCGCCAAGGAAAAGAGCCGCAACAAAATCCTCAAGTCGCGAGCCGGCAGCACATGGGTAAAAGACAAAGAAACGTTGCTGGCAACTTACAAGGCAATCGGCCGGCCGGTCCTCAACTACGCAGCGCCTATATGGTCGCCTGGATGCAGTGGTACGCAGATGAGGAAACTCCAGACCTGCCAAAATACAGCACTCCGGACCACGACGGGATGCCTCTTGATGTCTCCCATCGAACACCTCCATAGTGAGACGCGTATGCTACCTGTAAAGGAGCATAATCAACTCCTCTCCAGACAGTTCCTGCTGGGTTGTTTCCGCGGGAATCAACCCTGCAGCCACCTGCTTGGAGCAGAACCGCCTCCCAGAAGCATCAAGAGGTCTTTCCTCGACTATGTCGACGACATCAGACAGTACGCCGACCAGACTTCGGACGCAACGAACTATCGACAGGCACTGGCCGCCATTCACAGTGGAGTCTCATCAACACCTTCATCGACTCCCTCCGCGTGAATGGCGTTCTTGGAGTCAAACCACCGCCTATTGCAGACGAAGAACTCCAGTTGCCGCGAGAAACGCGAGTGACCCTAGCGCAACTTCGTTCTGGATACTGTAGCAGGTTAAACTCCTACTTATCCAGAATCGACCCCGACATACTCAATGTATGTCCTGCATGCAACGAGTCTCCGCATGACACTGACCACCTCTTTGCATGCCCTACAAACCCTACCCATCTAACACCCTCCTTCCTTTGGTCCGACCCCGTCGAAACAGCACGTTTCCTGGGCCTAACGTTAGATGACCTCGACGACAACACAAGTAATCCTTACCATCCTAACGGGGATTAGATAACCGTTAACAACAACAACAACACGGAGATGGCAGCAAACTAGGTCGTCTGCTCTTAAAACTGAGCTTAACAAATGTACAGCGAAACTAAGAGCACAAATAAAATAGTTTAAAAATTTTTCGTTCAAAACTTATCTGGCTAAACTCCCAGCTGATAAATCCACCGACTACTCACTTTGGAAAGCTGCAAGAAATATTAATAAACAAATAAAACATGTAGCACCACTAAAACTAAACGAAGCTGCATGGGTCAAAACGAATGAACAGAAAGCTGCCGTATTCGCAAATCATTTGAGAAACACATTTACGCCTAACGATGGGTATGAGATAAACTGTGAAAATAGTTGGATGGATCCACACATCAGCATTTCTCCTGTTACTATTGTTACAGTGATAAATGAAATCTCCAAATTAGCACAGTCTCACGAACTGAGGCTTAGACAGCACGTTAATGAGGAAGCCTCCAGACTCATCGAAACTGCTGGGCGAGAAATCTGGTTGAAACGCAAGAAGCCTTCCGATCTAGTAAGTCAACAGAAGCAGCAAATGTATTTCTTGATATTTAACTTTTAGTATCTCTCTTAATTAATTAGACTAGAATTGTTGTTAGTATTTTACTTTTATATACTAGGTACAATGTAAAATAATAATAAAAAAAGAAAAAACTTTGCAAACGGTCTAGCCGCTAAACTATTTGAACGAGGTGAGTCAAACAAACAGTATTGGTTATATAATTCGAAGAGTTTTCTGGAAAGCAATCAACCTTTCTTCTACTCCTACCAGGAACGTGGCAAAAAAGGTATGGTTTTGAGAAAAATCACATTTTTTTTTTAACTTTGCAAACGCTGTAGCGGCTAAACTATTTGAAAGGGGTGGGAAAAATAAAAAGAATTGGTTAGATAATTTAAAGAGCTTTCAGGAAAGTCCTCAATCTTTCTTGTATCCCTACCAGGAACGTTGCAATAGTCTTCACAAAAAATGTAGGGTTTTGATAAAAATCACATTTTTGTTTTAACTTTCCAAACGCTTTAGCCGCTAAACTATTTGAACGAGGTGAATCAAACAAACAGTATTGGTTAGATAATTCGAAGAGTTTTCAGGAAAGCAATCAACCTTTCTTCTACTCCTACCAGGAACGTGGCAATAGTGTTCACAAAAAATGTATGGTTTTACGTTTTTCAAATTTTTCTACGTTGTCGGCCAGCGATTTACTGGGTACTTGATCCATTTTCAGTACATGGCGAACAGCGCCTTGAAGTTCTCTGTGTAATCCCTTCTGGTATGCACTGCGTTCTAAATGTGGTTTCACGAGATCTTCAGCTAATTTCTTCATAAAATTAAACCGAAGTACCTTTTCATGTGCATTTTATAGAAGATCGCCATTGGTCATCTCTGCGTTCACCGAGAAGTGGAGTAAATGGCACATTTTTGATCCAGCATGTCTACTCCGACTTTTGTGCTGTTATAAAACATCACCATTTCTGGTTTTTTAGTATTAGGATCAATGTTGGAAGTATGATGCATGCTGGACAGAATAAGGACGTATTTGTTAGTCTTTGGCACAAAAGATGCCAATGTTGCATCGGACGTGAATCCAAAAAAGGGACGAACCAACTTTTCGACGACAACTAGGGAGAAATTAGGAGGAATTTCTCGTTTGTTCTTTTTAAGGGTACCCACGAGTGTCAGCTGCTTTTTCTTCAAAATGTTCATAAGCTCAACTGAAGTAAACCAATTATCGGTTGTTATATTTCTGTTGGTGCCTTCAGTCGTAGATATAAATCTCAAAACAGCCTGGGTAGGTTTGCCTAGTTTATGGTACTCAACAGGTAAGCCTTCACTGTCAGAGTCCTTTCCCAAGTATAGGTAGGCATTCAAAAGGTACCCTGTTGTGGCGTCAGTAATGCACATTATTTTAAGGCCATATTTATGAGGTTTCTTTGGCATAAACATTTTGAACCTGCACTTTCCGCGAAAAGCCACTAACATTTCGTCTATGCCAGCGTAGGTACCAATTGAACAAACTTCTTTGCAGTTCTCCATGAACATATAAAACAGGTGAGATATCGGTGCTGCTATATCTGTCAGACGACGTTCACTTCGAGTGCAGGCATCATCAAAACAAATACAATTAAGGAGAACTTCAAATCTGTTTTTGCTCATTATACAACGGTAAATTTCTCTACCAGTTCCGTCCGTGCTGTACCAACTTGAGTAATGTGTATGGTTTTCTTTCAAAATTGATGTATAGTTAGTATAGCAAACCAATAAAAGCTCTAAGCTCAATATTATCTAAATCCTGAACACATGTTTTGTTTTGATAGTTAGGCCTCATTTTTCTGATTTTTTCGTTTGTGTGGCGTATAATTTCATCTAACATATCATTTTTAAAAAACAAATTCCACGAATCTAGGGGTTTTGTATTGATGTGCAACACATCTCCGAAGATAGGTTTGAGACCAAGAATGTCTCGTACAATGGTATGCTGCGCAGTTCTTGACCTTGAAATCGCGGGAAAAGCAGACCAACGAAACCGGTTCTTACCGAAATAACTCCTATACCTTGTTAGTGGTATATCGTCGTCAGAAGATAAACACTCGATCGCGTTTTCTTTCTCACGCGATATTTCTGACTCATTTCGTTCTATTTCCGATTCTGGCTGACATTCGCCATCAATTACATGGTCTCGTCTTCTATGTTACTACAGTCTTCATTTGGTAATTCATTGCAACTTCCTTCAAACTCCGACTCCAAATCTTGCAGCCATCTACCGATGTTTTGATCATGCGAAAACATAATAACTCTATAAAACCACAAAAAAAATTATCGGCACTAAAATTCCATAAACACCTACCGTCGGTCACAATGACCGCAAGCAAAAATGTTATACCTCTAGTTTTTGAATTGGTACACGTGTTGACTGCCTGATTGCACAAAACGAACTGACGAGAGAAAAGAAAAAGTACATAGACGGACAACTGCGCAGCTTGCATAATAACGGGAATATTAAAAAAAAACCAGTAGTCACTGTGACCGGCGCTAGGTGGCTAAGGGTTAAGCGAAATAGTTTCCAGGTTTTTTCTGCTAGTTATAAGTACTGCTTCCGTTCTGTGGCCGGCAAGTTCGAGCTTTGAACTCGTCAGCTTCTACTTTATCTTTAGTACAGTATAACTACAGATAATTTGCATTTGATGGAGCTCTTTATCTACTATTGTCACCGTAATATCATCTTCCATCATATATGTAGTGTATTCCAAAGGAGTGGGCCTAGCACAGAGCCTTGTGAAACACCACCAGTTACCCTATACTTTTTTGGTACTTCGTCAGTGTCGTAGAGCTGGATCCTGTCGACCAAATAGCTTTGTATGATATGTTCGGTGTTTTTTGAGCACTAATGCACGTATTATGTGAGGCCAATTAAACGCGTTTCTCACATCAAATTTAATGACCGCACAACATTAGGCTTGCCAGATCGGTCCAGCGAAAAATCAGTTCGTCTCCATCAAAAAAGCAAAAAAAAAAAAGTAAAAAGAAAAGAAGCAGGGTACAGATAGATCACAAATTCCAGCGTCTTAAATAGGCGCCGAAAATCAGTACACTTCATTAAAAAATCAGTATATCAGTACGGGGGTCGAAAAATCAGTACGCGTACTGATAAAATCAGTACATTTGGTAACGCTACACAATATTCTTTTTTTCCATACATTCGCCTGTCTCCTTCAATAACCTTTTTTGCTATAGCTGTAACTTTCTTGATTGCATCAAGAGTTGAACGCTTTCTACGAAAGCCATATTGGTTATCAGAGAGACCACCATCTCCTTTCAGATAATTTTCAAGGCGAGTACACATTGTCCCCTCCATGATTTTGTCTAACGTATCAATCATACAGAGCGGTCGATAGGAGCTTAGTTCTAATGCCGGCTTGTCTGGTTTCTGTAGGAGTACTTGTACTTTCTAAATTTTTGGAAACACTTCTTTACAAAAGCAACGTGTGTACAAATCCGAAAATCGCTTTGGATCATAGCTGATCGCAATTTCAAAAGCCCTATAGGGGATACCATCTAATCCTGGTGCTTTGCTATTTCGCGGTAAAAATTTCCTCCTTCTTGGTTTTGTTGTGGAAATAGAGTTTCTACAACATTTTGGAGTAATGAGGGGCATGTAGGCGCATGACGTTTGCCAAAGCAGCATCACAGGCTTTGCTAATGTGTTGTACCAACAATTTAGCATGTTGGTCTATGCCATCACTTCCGTTTATGTTTTTATCTAGCATTAGCTTAAAAAGTTCCTCATCTAGGGTTTCAATTATCACTGTTGCTTACTCTTTTTGATAATTATCATTATAGCCACGTGGTCACTTTTTGTATATATGTTGCATATCTGCCAGTCTGTATACCGATATAGCACCCTGCTGGCAAAAGATATATCGATAATGGAGCCACGCCCATTTTTCGCAAAGGTGCGGCCAGTCGTTTCTTCTTTTCGCTACGTGGTGCTAATTGGATATTCCAAGCGAAGCCAGGTCCTTCTCCACTTGGTCCTTCCAACGGAGTGGAGGTCTTCCTCTTCCTCTGCTTCCAACGGCAGAAACTGCATCGAATATTTTCAGAGCTGGAGTGTTTTCGTCCATTCGGACAACATGACCTAGCCAGCGTAGCCGCTGTCTTTTAATTCGCTGAACTATGCCAATGTCGTCATATATCTCATACAGCTAATGGGTTCATCGAATGTGATATTCGCCGTGGCCAACGAGCAAAGGACCATAAATCTTTCGCAGAACTTTTCTCTCGAAAACTTGCAACGTCGACTCATCAGTTGTGGTCAACGTCCAAGCCTCTGCACCATATAGCAGGACGGGAATTATGAGTGAGATAGAGTTTGGCCTTTGCTCGTCGAGAGAGGACTTTGCTTACCAATGGCCTACTCAGTCTAAAGTAGCACCTGTTGGCAAGAGTTATCCTGTGTTAGATTTCCAGGCTGAAATTGTTGCGGGTGTTTATGCTGATTCCAAGATAGACGAAATTATCTACGACTTCAAAGTTATGACTGTCAACAGTGACGTGGCAGCCAAGTCGCGATGGCGATGACTGTTTGTTTGATGACAGGAGATATTTCGTCTTGCCCTCGTTCATGGCCCATTTGCCTTGCTTCCTTGTCCAGTCGAGAGAAAGTAGAACTAACAGCACGGGTGTTTAGGTCAATGATATCAATATCATCGGCATACGTCAGCAGCTGTACACTCTTATAAACGATTGTACCTGCTCGAATAAGCTCTGCAGCTCGAATTATTTTCTCTAGCAGCAGAGTGAAGAAGTCGCACATTAGGGATTCGCCTTGTCTGAAACCTCGTTTGGTATCGAACTAGGAGAGGACCTTCCCGATCCTGACGGAGCTTTTGGTGCTGCTCAACGTCAGGTAACACAGCACATATTAGATTTGGCACATGATGAATATCTGGTCGGTTGTTGATTTACCAAGTCTAAAGCCACACTAATAAGATCTAATAAGTTTTTTGACTTTGGGCTTTAATTTTTCACATAATATTCTCGATAGAACCTTAAACGCGACGTTGAGGAGGCTTATCCCACGGTAGTTAGCGCAGATTGTTGGGTCTCCCTGATGCATGCTCCTCATCAGTTCTTCGCCGCCGTGTTTGAATAGTTCGGCCGGCAATCCATCGGCTTCCGTGACTTTGTTGTTCATCAGGAGGGTAATTTCTATTCGAGCTTCTTCATGGTCGGTCAATGGAACGTCTGCTCCATCGTCATCGATTCGGGAATCGGGTTCGCCTTCTCCTAGCGTTGTGCGTTCGCTGCCATTCAGCAGGCTGGAGAAGTGCTCACTTCATAATTTAAGTAAGCTCTGGGCATCGGAGACTAAATCACCTTTGGGGGTTCTACAAGAGTATGCTCTGGTCTTGAGAACTTTCTGTAAGCCGCCGCATTTTTTTGTAGAATTTTCGAGCATTCCACCTGTCGGCTTGCTTATCAAGCTCTTCATACTCACGCATTTCGGCCTCTTTCTTTTTCTGTCTGCAAATCCGTCTCGCTTCCCTCTTCAACTCTCGGTATCTATCCCATCCCGAAGCATTTAAGTCACCTGCAATTATATTTGGTTTAGTTGTCATCACATCTTTTACCAAGTCGTCAAGTATTTTTTTCATATTCATCATTTGGTATACCTGGCGGTATGTAGCAGCTGTAGAAATAAATCCCCCATATTTTGGCTCTTATATAGTATGTATTATCAATTAATGGGTTTTCTTGCATCATCTTATCTCCACAAGCATATATTGGAACCTTTTTGTGGTGTCGGTAATCCACTTGTCAGAGTCTTTATTTCTATACTGTTCACAGAACAATGCAAGGTCTATCTTATTTTCATATATGTTTTGCGTCAAGAGATCCTGAGCCGCTTCACAGTGGTTCAGGTTTATTTATAGGATTTTCACCTTTTAGAGATTTTGAGTGCCGCTGTTTATATGGGGCATTTCCGGTTTCCTATTTGATGGTCTATGATTATTCTTCTACGGTGTGTACACGCCTTGCAGGAAGGATTGTTAACTCAATCTGTGGCGAAATGACCCTCCTCCCTGCGGCATGCTTTCGCCACATGTCCATACCCTAGACATCTGTAACATTTCTTCAGATGCGTTTTTTTTTTACAGATTCTGCAGATTTTCCAGCCGATTTTAATCTTTTGTCTGCTGCTAGAAGGTTCCTTGATTCCTACGCATGAAGGCTTATGATTGCTTTTTGAGTGCCGGCATATACCAGTCTGCTGCTTTTAATACACTCTTCAGTGAATAGACAAAGTTCTTCGATTTCTGAACGCATTGCTTGTGCTATATCTTCTTTCGTCATTATATCGTCCAAGTTTCGCACTTCGACTGTAGTTTCTTGTGTTAGTGATCTTATTCGATCCTGTTCTCCTAGTATCTTCACTTTCTCCTCTCTACATCAATTAGTACCTCCTGTCTGTGCTTTCTTTAGCTCTAACAGTATCTCGCCTTTAGCTGTATTTTTAATTCTTGAGACATTTTCGCCAAACACTTGCAGATTTTCATACTGTTTAACCGCCCAAGGTATGTCTGCGGCATTTGCTTCTGGTCGTAGGCGTGGTACGGTGTTTTTCTCCTTCTTATTTTTATTTTTTTGAGCTTTACTTGGTATCGTGATCCAAGTATCTTCATTGTAGAGTCCCTTTCTCCTCCCCCGCGGTTTGTGCTTTCTCTTGCGTTCACAATTAGTTCGTCATAAGAGGTTATAGTCCTTTTTGGTGGGGTTCGTCATTATATCTGCTTGCAATCACGTGGTGTTTTTGGTGTGACTTCAGCAGTCGCATGTTCCATAGCTACACTTTTACCTACGTTAGATTTCCGTTGTCTAATATGGTCATCTTCTGCACGAGTGTAGAGTTTCGATATTACGCTAAGCAGTTCCCTCATGGGATTGTTGATAGAGCGCTGTGGCGGAGTTATCATATCCGTTACCTTTCGTATCATTTCTCCCAGTTTATACATATAATCACGTTGAGACTGTGCTCTTTTCAATATCGGTGTGCTCTCTCGAAGCGTTGGAGGTGACGATTCCGACCTCGCTGGTCTTTGTGCGGAGAGCACCTTCTTTGGCGATCTAGCCAAACGCGAAGCTTTTTTAAAGGGATCTACTTCTTAAATCCTACATTGACTGATGATGATTGTTGTTGTTGTGTGTTTTTTCATTAATTGTCTCCATTTATTAGCGTATCGTGTGCAGACAAGAACGGGTGTACCTTCGGGGGTTATGCCCCTACCCCTGTTTCCTGATGCCTGTCTTATGCTTTACCGGTCCCGAAAAACTCTGACAAACCGGTCCCGGAGTAATGCAGTCTATTAGTTTTGCGTCCAATCTACACATTTTGACCAGGGCCGGAATAGGCTGGTTACTGATTCACATCGTGGCTGACACTTCGGCAGAGCTGACTCACATCACCCTCTCTACACCACCAATGAAAACATGCTTCAAGGGACTCCCAGTGCGCCCCGATATGGACCAGTCTTATTTACAGCCACACCTAACATGGTGAACAGACGCTGACCAGAAGCCGCTCACTTTGAGTCCGTCACGCCTGGATTAGAGAGGCGGTAACTTCTCACCTCTGTCAGAGGAGATTCATCGGCTTGACGGGCTTTTATACCGCATCATCCCTTTCTTGGATTCAAGAGTGTGAGTCCAGGGGCTTCATCACAGCTCGATACGCGACGTCAATCGGCCACCCGTACATCGCAGCCGCGCAATTCGACTTCAACCCACAACACCAGCGGATTGGACTTTTGATGCGGCGTCGGCAGCCTGGATCACTACCACGTCGATCCAAGATCTTAGTAGCGTTGTGGCAAGGCTACAATAGCTGCAGCGACTCCTAGGCTAAACAGTCACTTTAGGGGGTCGGAGACGGACGACCACGAGTCTCTTTTTATTCGCCAAATAAGTAATATCAGGATTTCGGAACAGCCATTTGACTTTACATCTAATGATTGGTATGCTAGGAACTTTGATGAAACTCTGTGAACATTTCATTAGTCTATAGTATTCGTTAAAATAAATAAAATAAAATCAATACTACCCCTAACGATCGTTTATTTTTTGTAATAATTTTCGTTTTTGCAACATGTTTTGCGCCGAATATATTGGTCAGTGAGTATTGTTTGGTATACTCGTGCAACCAGTTGCTACAGAGTATTATAGATTTGTTTATTTAACAGTTCTACGTATCGCCTAAAGCTAATCGAAATAGATATATAAATGATCAGAATGACGAGAAAAGTTGAAATCCGGTTGACTGTCTGTCTGTCCATCCGTCCTTGCAAGCTGTAAATTGAGTAAAATTTTCGATATCTTGGTGAAACTTAATATACAGGTTCCACAACAACGAAAGCACGAATATTACAAAAACTACGAACGATAGCGTGAAAAAGAATGAAATCGCAAAAAACCCCGCTCACTCCCCATACAACAAAATTGTACAAAACTACTAAAAGCACGATAAATCAATAACTAAATGCGGCAGAAACGTAAAAATTTTCCAACGGGTTAGTATGACAAAGAGTTTTAGGGGCCGGAGTAAAAATTGGACGATGATTGATGGATTGATGAAATCCCATATCTCGGGACCCGACTGACCAATTTCGACAAAATTTAATACTTGGCATTCTTTTTATATTCATACTTGTATGTCAATATGTGAAAATGAGTGAAATCGGAAAATAAACACGCTTACATCCCATATAGCACAATTTTAAATTCCACTTGATTTCTTTAATTTCTAGTAGATAAATCAAAAAGCAATTAATATTAGGTTGTCAAAAAAGTCTTGCGTTATTTTCGCTAGTTGGCGCTGAAAGTGCGTAGTTCAAGTTTTATTCGTCGCATCATGCTATACCTGTTTACAAAGCTCATTTCACGCGAAAACACCTGTTTGATTAGTTGTCGTTTCTTTTAAGTCGTTCGTGAGTTATAGCGTCGCAAACATGGAGCAAAATAGAGAGAAAATACGGCGTATTTTACAGTACTACTACGAAAAAGGCAAAAATGCATCTCAAGCCGCCAATAAAATTTGTGCAGTTTATGGACCTGATACAGTCTCCATTTCCACCGCACAACGAAGGTTTCAACGTTTTCGTTCTGGTGTAAAGGTGGTCGAAGATGCGCCACACTTCGGAAGGCCTGTCGCCGAAAATTGTGATAAAATCGCTGAATTGGTCGAAAGAGACTGGCGTAGTAGTCATCAAACCATTCTAAACCATTTGAAGAAGCTTGGAGTCACTAAGAAGCTCGATGAATGGGTGCCACACGAATTCAATAAAAATACCGCAAGACTTTTTTGACAACCCAATATAATGGAATCCAGCTTTGCACTAATAATTCCCTTAAAGTGTACCACCTTTTTACCACAAATGGTTCAAATCCAACCAAAGCTGTCATCTATAGTTAGCTTTTGGCCGAAAAATTGGTCAATGTATGAGATATATAATTGAAATTCATGCGGAATCCTTTTCCAATAGTTATTCTGTGTATCCAAAATGGCTTGAATCGGGTCAATACTTTCCTTAGCCCCCATATATTTAATATAAAGAATTTTCTGATGACTTTGTACTGCATATATTGGCCAATATGTGAGTTATCCCAATGAAAATAAGAAAGCGTGTTTTTCTTATAACAGAGGTATCTTTGTGCCTAAAAAAATAAATTTGAGTGAAAACTTGGAAAACTAATATCAGGATTTTCGAACATCCGCCTGACTTTACTCTCTACCTGTATGATTGGATTTACACCTTAAAGTATTACGCTTCTTTGGTTCTTGCAAGTTGCAGGAGTATAAAATGTTCGGTTGCATCCGATCTTAGCCCTTCCCTACTTGTTTAAAATAATTTTAGCTGACGTGAGCTTAAAGGTAGTAATACGAGTATAACTAAATCTATGGTACCAAATGTAATTGTAATTTATTCACGGTTTCATCGAATAAAGAATGTTATTACAGAAAATATCGGTAGATTTGTGAGATATCGTAATTAAACTCAATGAGAATTTTTTTTCTCCTTTAAAGTTGGTCGCCTTGCCGCGGGGAAGGGGTTTAAGTAATAGTAAAGTGCGCATCCCAAAGAAAACACACTCTACTCTTTCGAACTAAGAGATACACAACAACAACAACCAATTTGACGACAATAGTGACTATAAAAGGAATTGATTTGACATATCGGAATCCTATAACGGAATCCGAAGAGGATTAATTACTCGCCTCCAGCCAGCAGACGAGTAAGAGTACTACCGGACGTGCCAGCCAAAGTGTATCGGTGGTTACAGCAGCAGAAACCGCCAATCTAAAAATGGAAGCCTCCACCTCCACCACCAAAGCTGCCATGAGCACTAATCAAAGCGCACCGGCAGCTAAAGGAGACAACCGGAAAAAATTTAAGAAATCCCAGAAACAGCTGAGGAAAAACCGGTACCAGAGGGCAGTCTTCATACTGGGTAAGATCAGACAGACGGTACCACAGTTGATGAGGTAGAAATAAAGCGACTCAAAAATATTGTAGAGCAATAGGAAAGCTTCCTGAAAAGGAAGCAAGAGAAGAAACAACCGAGCATTTCCCAAAAATGGAATCGGTCAATCACAGACCTTTAAGGAACTCTGCCCAAAAAACTTAAGCGGAGTGAGGAGCTCAACAACGGTAAGGCATTTCTGCGACGTAACCAGAGATAGCCTGCACGTAGAAATCATAGACGGTAACTCCTCCTCCCCCAGAACAATACAGGAACAATGAGTGATAATCGACGTCAGATTGTCGAGTATAGTGTTAAGCTTTGTAGTCAACAATTTTGCGGGTTCTCACACGGAGTTTGACTCCTCTGAAACCATTAGGAGTTACAGGGTCATCAAAGGAGCGGACCAGGCCTCTCTAGATTTCCTGACGGGTAGAGTTGCTGAAAGTGGAGGATGGAGTCATGTGTAGAAGTTCACGCAAGTAAGGAAAGTTCTCTGATCGCCATTCACTTTGGAGTGGCCAGTAACGATTCTTTTACATATGACTCAAGCAGCTCACGACTTCCGGTCTTTGACCAAGTATCCTCTGGGTAGCCTAAGAACATCCGTTTGAAGGCGAGCTAAGGTGAGAAGGCGAAACATCCCCTCCGCAGGGTTGTGCGCTAGGTTTAGGACCTGCCATGTAAAAGAAGCACACCAATGGAACAACAAGCCTCGGATGAGTGTGACCCCCCTTTTGATGACGACCATGGCAAACGAAATAAGGACTACGAATTAAGGGCATGCACCTGGAATGTCCGGTCCTTTAATTGGGAAGGTGCCGCTTGCCAGCTGGTAGATGTCCTCGTAAAAATAAAGGCTGACATCACCGCCGTCCAAGAAATGCGATGGACGGGACAAGGACAGAGACGAGTAGGTCCTTGGTACAGTGGCCATATAAAGGAGCGTAAGTTTGGTGAGAGAGACTCCGCTGGCGGATACTATCATTCACTCCGGGGAATGAACGTCTAGCCACAATCCGCATCAAAGCGAGGTTCTTCAACATATCGCTGAATTGCGCACACGTGCCGACGGACGAGAAGGACGATGTGACCAAAGATGCCTTTTATGAGTGCTTGAAGCGCACTTATGAAAGCTGCCCCCGCCACGATTTCAAACTCGTGCTTGGCGACTGTAACGCCAGGGAGGACAAAGAAGGTATCTTTGGCACTACGGTCGGTAAATTCAGCCTCCACGAGGAAACATCCCCAAATGGGTTGAGGCTGATCGACTTCGCCGGGACCCGAAATACGGTCATCTGTAGTACTAGATTCCAGCATAAGAAGATTCATCAAGCTACCTGGCTGTCTCCGGATCGAAAAACTACCAACCAGATCGATCATGTTGTGATAGACGGAGGACAGGTCTCCAGTGTTTTAGATGTGCGTGCGCTCCGAGGTCCTAACATCGACTCGGACCACTATATTGTTGCAGCCAAGATTCGCACTCGCCTTTGTGCAGCAAAAAACGCACGTCAACAAACACAAGGAAGGCTCGACGTCGAAAAGCTGCAATCACAACAGACAGCGGAACGATTTTCTACTCGACTTGCACTCCTGCTCTCTGAAACCACTAATCAACAAATCGGTAAAAGGGATTTGTGGGACGGCATTTCAAGCTCCTTACATACAGCCACAACCGAAAATTTTTTTTCTGAAAATGCGACTGAACATCTGGTACGATAAGGAACTCCGTGCCGCAGCGGAAAGAAAACAGGCTGTCTACCTCGCAACGTTAAAATCGCTCACAACACGTGCGGGATGGGGTAGATACAAAGAGTTGAGGAGGGAGATGCATTCTTAGAAAGTAAGAGTCTGGAATTCGAGAGTATGAAGAGCTTAACAAGCGGACCGAGAGGTTTAATGATCGAAAATTCTACAAAAAAATGCGGATACTAACAGAAGGTTTTAAGACCGGAGCATACTATTGTAGAACCCCCAGAGGTGATTTAATAACCGATGTCCAGACCATACTAAAATTATGGATGGAACGCTTATCTATCCTGCTGAATGGCAGTGAAAGCATTACGCCAGGAGAAGGCGAACCCCATTCTCCATTCGGTGACTAACGGAGTGGGGCTTTAGTCCTAGATTTTTCTTTTATTTTTTTATTGAAATGTAATTAACGATAGTTTTACATTTCATTGAAATTGCAACTAGTGATAAATGTAAACTAACAAGCAATATTTTTCTCAATTTTTAAGTAAAACAATAAAATCTGTAATTGCAAGCCTTTCTTTTTTAACTAAATTCAATAACTAAATGTAATGATATTTGTGATTTTCTTAGATTCTTAATAGATCATGAATGAAAGTTGCTCTTTTCAGTCTGCGCCTGCTATTTCTAGTCTCTTATAGTTGTCGGGAATCAGTGTTTACAGGATTTTGTGACCTTTTTGCATGTGTCGATGCTAATTCGCGAATGATTTCCCGAACCATTTTTAAATGAAAATCACGTATGCGTATGTACCACGGAGCATTTACCATTTTGCGCAGAACTTTGTTTTGGAACCTTTGCACCGCTTCGATGAAATAACGGGGCAGCGCATCCCCATTGTTGAATTTCAGATGTCCAAATAGGTTCCAAAGTTTGATTGTAGACAAGGATTTTATTTGATGTTGTTAAGGGTGATTTCTTTCCAAGATA